>JAHWFP010138350.1:0-39862 GCA_023313725.1 Lithobius niger | reverse complement strand
AAGTCTCTTGGGCTGTGGCCTGAAGAATACAACTAGAAAGGTTGCCGAAAATTTGCAAGTTTGGCAAGATCCTGCAGGTAACTTGGACAGTTTTTGGTGCTGAGTTTTGACTACAAGCTGTTTTATAATGAACATAAACCAAAGTATTTGTGGTGTACCATCAGTTTTTCGTTTAAATGTGGGGTTAATTCTAGGTTGGCGGAATTTATTGGTTTTACTTCAGTGTTACCCTGTTATTATTCATTGATCATTACTATACGCTAAAGAATTCTTAAGAAATTAACATGTCACTAAATGTAGGTTTGTGTGAGTATGACGCAAGTTGCAGCAATAAAACTTATTTTTTCCACTTAATTATTAACTCACTAACTGCACATTTTGTTTCTTTAGCACTACGCAAAGGAGAATTAGTTCTTGCTATCATGGTGATTTTTTTTTATTTGATTAATCCAATTTGTGATTTTTATGTAAGATCGCAAATCAGGAAGAGTAAAAAAAAAAAACGCCAAGTTTCATTTTCGTCTTAGGAGTAACGTGTGTAACAACAGAGTTTTAACAGTATTTTTATTTTCGTATTTATTAATTTTTGTAAATATTTTTATGGGAAACTGTTTTTTCTTAACTATGGATAATGAGAAGAAAAAAAAGGGGGGGGGGGGGCAGCGCCGTGCTTTCAGGGGCAAATGCTTGCAGGCATAAGGCAACACAACTTCAGCGACAAACACATGACAGAGTAAACCATCCACACGTTGCAAACAGTGCATAATAACATGCACGAGCTTCTGCTAATTCTGTTATACCCTTCCATATTCATGTTCATGCTAGCTGTTTTTTTTTTTTTGTTAAAGCGATTGTTAGCTTCTTAACGGTTCTTTAAAAAATCGCCCCTTTCTACGATCTTATTATGTAGATTACGTAAATGTAGATAAATCTATGTATATAATTACACAAGATGCGGAACGCTGTCATCGGCAGCGCAGCAGCAAAATCCATCTGCAGCAAGCAGGACATACGATGCCATCTCTGCCATTTACCGACGGAACGGCAAATTATAAAAGTACCAGCCAAGACCCGCTGAGATAGCAGCTGCGCCTGGAACGCAACGGTCAGCAGCGCGAACGTACGATGCCAACTACCAACCGAACGGCAAATTAAATGGGGGGGGGGAGGAGCGAGACGACGCGGAATGAGCGAGCGACTCCGCTAGTTACCACTTAATATCACTGTAACCTAGTGCAGGGCTGCCCAGAGGGGGGTACCACGACACAGTTTGCGTCATGAAAATTAGGGGGGGGGACTAATTAAAACACTACTTTTCGAATAATGAATCCAACTCTTTTTTTGTCGTTGAGAAGAGAATTTTTTTGAAAATGTGGAAAAGTCTCAATTAAACACTTTTAGATTTTGGAAGTAGTCTGTGCGCACAAAATTCCTAATCGCTTTCCCCTCTCCTCCCTTCTTTTCTTTATCTCCCCCCCCCCCCCTCGCGTGCTCCGCCCCAAATCCCCACCCCCTCCAGGAATACGTCTCGGCTAGTCCTGCATATCACACTGGCTTAAAAACTGAAAGGTTTAGGTCAAATTTGCTTTTGTTCACAAGGTACTTTGCAAGTATACATGACTATATCACGAAATTAAGTGTGTATTTCTAAATATTAATAATCCAACATCAGAGGCAAATGCAGCATTTCGTTAAAGGGGACACTGTACTAAAATTGTCACGCCAAAATGTCTTTTTACCTTTTAATATCAATTAGCTCTCACCCACAAAGATCTCTAGACAGACTGTTTCGTCCTTGTTTGGGCTCGTCAGTAGAGAATACTTTGTGGAGGAGAGCTAGGCTACGCTTGCTAGGGCAAATGTCAAGGGTGAAACCTTGTCATACGCTTGCTGAAACCGTATTCGTTTCGGCCCTTGTCTTTTTACCTTCTCTATAAATAAAAATTAATTGCCCTCCCACTCCTTTAAAAAAATGTAACACATTCACAAAGGTATTCAGGGGAGGCACCACAGGTGAGGCACAGGGGCAATCGAGAAAGCATTCTCCTCCCTCCTCCCCGCCGATCCCCAGATTGCAGATTGTCTTCGGGGAACAGCCGGAAGAGGAAGACAGTTCTGCATGACGACATAAAATGTTCAAATTTGACAAAAATTCAAAGCTGAAAATCAAGATGGCCGTTTTATTTGTTGCTACATCATCAATGCCAGAATTTAAGAGCTGTCTTAGTTAATGCAGAAATGTCTCCTAAATAGTTACAAAAAAACCTGTTAGGATTCCGGCTAGTTTTCTTTGAATTCGTGTGAATTCGTAATATCAATAAACTTCACGAAAATTGGCTACAGTGGCAAAATTGATTTGCTACGTTAAGCACATTAGTTTGCCACGTTAGACCATTAGTTGCTATATTAGGCAGCATACTTATTTAACAGGCATCATATTTTAAAGTCTGACAAAGTTATCAAAACAGAAGCCTGAGTTGGCAGTTTGATTTGCTAGTAATCCTTTCCTTCTTAGCCCATCGCCACCAATAGTATGAACCGGGGGAATTAGCGGGGGGAAGATTGCCCCTGTCCTTTTCCCTAAATGCCCTTTTTGTAATAAATTTTTTAGTGGCCTTTGTGTCGACATCGCTGGTGAAGCTGTCTAAAAGAGCCTACAAAAAAAAAAGGGGCAGAAAAGGGTATAAATATAAAATAAAGTCGACAGAAAAAAATTACTGTGCCATTTCACTAAAAGTTGCCCTTGCCCTCTACATATGGTACTGATCGCCACCGTCATTTTAAAGCAATTCTTAGTTAATTCACTATACATGATCATCTAAATCTTGCGCAGTTTGAAAAGTAAGCAACAACACTTTATAAACCTAAATTAGGGCCCCTGTGCACTAAGCGGCCAAGCCGCACAACCTGGTCGCTGCTTTCTCGTTGGCAGCAGCGACCCGGTTGCGCGGCTTGGTCACTTAATGTGCGGGGGCCCTTACTCGGTACGCAGACACATAGGCACTGGACAATTAGGCACCGGGCACTTAGGCACCCCAATTTAGGCACTGGACAAATAGGCAATCGGACAAATAAGCACCTGGTCAAGTAGGCACCCGGACAAATAAGTTCAAAAGTTTCAACATTACTTATTTAGTTATAACCTGGTGAAGAAAGCCTCTGTAAGATAATGTACAAAGTTTTTATGCTCTACGCGAAACGTGTGACCTGAAGACTCCAACGACCCACCTAGGTGGCATTCAACTTCAAGGTTCATGGTTCAAGTCCTAAAAAAAAATTTGGGATGGATTGTCCTCAAATTGGGGGGTGTGGGAGAAAAAAAGTTTGCTATAAAATGTTAGTAGCGTTCAAAACTGCTAAAGATCTGATGTTATGTGTTAGCCGCAGTGAGCATGGTAGCGCGAGTGAGGCAGCGTAATTCATCACAAAAAAATTTCGGGAAAAAATGTAAACACACCCTTCAACGGTCCACCCTTCAAGTGTCCGAGATTTAAAACAAACGATACAGAATTGAGGGCAATCTATCCCAAACATTTTTTAAAATAAAAAAAATTAGTGCCTATTTGTGTGGTGTCTGTATGTCCGTGTGCCTATTTGTCCAGTGCCTAAATTCCGGTGCCCAATTGTCCGGAACCTATGTGTCCTACATCCCCTTACTCAGTAATATTCAAAAAAAAGAATTTTTAAACTCGTCAGTTAATTGGAGCGAGCGTAGCAAGACTGGGGTTTCCTTGTAAACGTCATGCCAACACTACTGAACCAAATTTGATGAAATGTTGTACGCAGACCATGTACATTGTACAACTCGGAGAGTGTTTCTGTTTAATAATCAAATCAAAATTGGCATGTAATGGCGTGGGTACAAACACGCAAAGAATGCAACAGTTTGAGGATCAACAATTTAGGTTCACGATATAAACATGCAACCGCAAAAATGAAAAGGGAGGGTGAAAGGAGACAAGGAGGAAAGGGAATGAAAAAAACTAAGGGAGGGAGGGGTATCAGTTAACTTTTAAAATTGTTCGTTGGATGAAGGGAAGGGTCGAAAATCAAAATAAAGTGGATTGCAAAAGGTTCTGGAAACGTGCTCTTTAGCGTCCATGAATCGCATTGAAATTGTTTAAAAATCGTGAGCTTCCAGGGCTCTGCCCCGGACCCCGCTGGCGGTGCTTACAACACTTCCCCAGACCCCTAGCTGGAAGGAGGTGGATTTTTCATTTTGGGGGGGGGACCTGTGTCCTGCACCACAGGGGGAATGGGCAGGCCTGACCTAGTGAAATTCTGGTTGCTTTAGATTGTGGGATATTTTGTCAACAATGGGCAAACTAGCACTGTAGCAGCCTAACAAATTTACACCTAAATCTTTTAAACAATACTTACAATGCCACCACACACAAGACTATTGTTGAGAACAACGTATTGCTCGTGAAGAGAGGCATTTTCCTTGCTGTAGAGAATCAGTTTGTCGTAAGCGCTCCGACATGCGTCGAACTCACAACGCTTAAAATAGTTTAAACATTTTAAAAGTTGCAAGTTTATCGTCGTACTTGTCATTTTAATGACAGGCTCCGTTTAAATCTGTTAACATCAATCTCATTGCTGAACAGTTGCAATTGGTGAATAGTAATTTTTTTTTCTAGTATGACTCCAAGTTTATGGTCATTACTTGCGGTTAAAACTTGTTTCAAATTTCAAAACTAAAAGTTTTGATTTACTGGGCGCAGCCATCTTGTTTCCCAAAAGTATAAAGGAGTAATTAGAGGAACTCAACGTCGAGACCTTAAATACGAGAAATGAGAAGTTTCCGTTAAGACTGTATGTTTATGATTACAGAAAAATAGTTCATTTATGTTAGGTAGTTTGAATAGGTAATAAGCTTAAACCGAACTTCTAGAATTATGTATTTACTTATTATGAATTTAGATTTTGCTAACTAAAACAAAAAGCTTTAAAAAAAATTAAACTAAATAAATACAAAAAAAAAAGCAAAAGTGTCTACCAGTAAAAAAGAAAGAGTTACTAAACAAAAAACAAAAAAAAAACAGAAGCATTATTAAAGAACTTACTCTTAATTTTCCGCTAGTGTTTTCTCACAGTAGGCCTTGGTTCGTGTTACTCTCTCGTAATGGCGATATTTTCGCATTGAGACCCTGGTAACTGTTGACCAATCCAAACGGCATCATGTCTCTTGTTGAAAGGTCTATTACTTGCAATAGTTTAATTTGTTTGCTCAAAGGTATAGAAGACATGAAAACAACTGTCGAACTTAGAAACGAAGCAAAAGTTATTGGCAAGATAATATCAGTTGATGCGTAAGTGCAAGCTTCGATAAATATCTCGAGTAATCCTACATAAACGTGTGACCTGCAAACTCTAGGAAACCTTGGTGGTGTTCAACTTCAAGTTCATGGTTGAAGGTTGAACGAATTGGAGGGTTTTGATACGGTGGCCCTGGACGCTCACTACATTCGTATTTTATATTTCACACCCTATAAATTCTTGTTCACACATACAACTGTGAACTTAACACATACAGCTGTTAATTCATACACACGTCTCTGAACTTCTTAGTTATATCTATGAGTTTCATACTAAAAGGGCAATTACATCCATTTTGACATGCATGTTTGACTTTTGGGTCACTTGCACAATAACTAAACACAAGAATTGCGGTAAGAATACGTTACGTACGTCGGATATAACAATTAATGACTGCATCACCAAAACACGACACGGAGGTCGCCATTGTTTTGCTGGAAAGTGCAGAAATGAATGCCGACAAACCGATCTCTTCGATTTCAACTCGCAGCCGATTCAGATAGCTGTATTGACTAAGGAGCTCAAGCGTCTGACGGCCTTAGCTGGCCACGTGTGAGCTCCTCACAGTCAATACAGCTATCTCAATCGGCTGCGTTTCGAAATCGAAAAGTGACATCTATCGGCATTAATTTCTGAGCGTTCTGGCAAAACAATGGCGATCTCCGTGTCATGTTTTGGTGATGCAGTAATTAAATTGTTATATCGGACGTAAGTAACGTATTCTTACCACAATTCTTGTGTTTAGTTATTGTGTAAGTGATCCAAAAGTCAAACATGCATGTCAAAATGGATGTAATTGCCCTTTAACACATAGGCTACAACTATGAGCTTCACACATATATCTAGTTTATTTATGTTAGGCCTATTTATTTATTTAATGATTGCAACACCCAAAAGAACAATAAATGCCATAATCACAAAATTCAAAAACAAATGTAAGAAAAAACATCATAGTTCAAGTCATTCCAGTCAATGATGGTGCGGGGAAGAAGGACCCCCTCCCACATTTTTGTTGTACTGGTAGTGCTTAAGCTACCCACAAAATCCTGGGCTGCTCAAAAATGAAAAAGATTCAGAAGAGTGAGCCGTTGCAAATACGGAAAAAAGACTTCCAAACGATGTGTTTTCTTTCTGTCCGCTGCTTAAGGTTGCCATTTCAATATGTTGTACGTATCCGCGCCACAAGCATCTCTTTGCAGGGTTGGCAAGTTTTTGACATGCGACAGGTTTTATCTGGTTTTTACCATGGTTTTAACTGTCATGTCAAAACCCCATTTTGACATAGGTTTTTGACGTGTCAAAAACTGTTAAAAATACTCCATTTAAGCCCAAAAAAATGTAAATAAATAAATGCATAAATACATAAATAATTATACATATACAAATACATAGATGATTGCAACCTGTTTACTGGTTAAGTAATTGGCAAATTTTCAATTATGTTTCCTGTAAACAGGTTGCACTCTTGCAAAGTTTTGTAATGCCCTAATATCAGTTTTTGTATCTCTAGTAATTAAGTCCAGTCAGTTAAAATAATCACAAGATGTATGTCGCAGTCTGTATGCTTATGCCCAGCAACACCAATACTTGATTTAAATTGAACAAATATGTGAAGGTAAACTCAATCAGCCACTCGATCCACTTTCATAATCCCCACTCATTCCGCAGCATAAACTTACTACGTGCACTCCAAGCTATAACAGACTGGGAGTTAAAATAGCAAATAAGCTTAGAAATATTTTCAGACTGTTTCAGAACCCACTATTATTACATTTAAAACTAAGAACTTTTGATGTTTTATCTCATGTTAATTAATAAAGAGTTCACTTATTGCTATGCTACCTAACACTGCTATTACCATTGATTGAATTTGGGCAGTTCCATCGTGATTTTAGTGGTTTTCGACATTTATGACGGTTTTCGTCACTTTTTGACAGTTTTCAACGGTTTTTGTACGGTTTTCGACACACCACGGACGGAATTCAAAGTGGCGCTGAGATCGTAGCTGCAGAAGGTCGGAACACTACCAAGCTTACAGGCAGCTGTATGCGACTCGTCCATCTCGAAGAGAGATTAGTTTAGTTCCAAGGTTAGCCTACATGAAGGGTGGGGGAAGAGGCGTTGAATAATACTTAAATGCAGTAGCTTAAGAACAAAACCATCTTGGTGATGGTGACCAAGGTTTTATTGCAATAATGTTCAAACTTTAAAAGTAATAATTTAAAATTCTACTCTAAGGCTGCGAAAAAAAAATTAGTTGTTTCTCAGGCCCTGCCTGGTCGTCAAATTTGCCCCTTGTCGATGCTTTTTATTTGCTAGTTCAAGCTAAATGTAGTACCGTTACAAGGAAAAGCAATCCAGTTAGCTGAAAATAAGCATTACTTAGCCTGATTTAACCACTTTCAGCTCCGTAAAATTAAGTGTTTTGCAAGGTTTTCCGTAGAATTAAGATGCAAGTGTTTTGAGCAGTTGAAAGTAAGACTTGAGTTACTGCCAATAAAATAAAAAATAAAATAAAAAGCCTGGTGGCCTGGTTACTATTAGAATGAAAATACCCGAGAAACAAACTTATTTTTTTTCACGGCCTAAGTGAACACTTGTGTACAAGAGCCTGTAACAAGATGGGCTGAATTTAATAAATTAATTCTCGAGCACAAACTCAAATTTTGGAAATGACTGGTCTTGTGACATAAAAATACATAACTTGACCAGATGAAGATTCAAGTTGCATGGAATTTTTAAGTTAGTCCTGAATTCGAAGCATGCGGTAGTAGAGAAATAAAATAAAGCACACTTTTCTGCTCTAAAGGTCTAACTTCTAAAGCCTCCTCTTGAATTGAAAAAAAAAAGAACGGAATTAAAATAAGTAGCTATGACGTTCCTTGGTGAAGACAAATAGCAATCTGACGGGTCTTGATGTGTCGTCACTCAGTTCATGCGACTCTTTATACGGGTGTGAGTGGTTGATTTACGTAGAATTAACATGAAATGAGACAATATTACTTTTGAGAAAAAAAATAAAACAAGTGTTTAAATGCTATCAGCTAACTAAATAGTTTAAAATGTAATAACTAAGAACTAAAATGTGGACCGAATCAAGATAACCAACCTCGTATAAAGATGAAGCATACATGCAAAGTCTACCATAACCTAGTTTCTAGGATATGCTAGACGAAATTGCTGTCATCTGACAAATCTCGTACACCCTCGCGTCCTCATGACGTTGTACATTCTGTGAATGAGCAACAGGTACATCGTTTTTATGCTCTAGCTAAGTGCAAACTTTCAACTATCTGCATGGCACAGATGATTTTACTTTCGTGAAATTGGCCAGTAGCCCGTAGTACCTAGCCTCTTAATTAACTTGAATATATCAACGTTATTAATACCTTTTTTTTAAAGCAAGAAAACATTACGCTGTTAACAATTGTGACTTGGATGTCAGGCGGGCAAAATCTGCTCAAAGTCTCGGCCTTTTCTGTCGCATTGTTATTTTTTCCCAGAGACCTGAAAATGGCCGGAGTGCTCCAACTGTAAAGACACAAGTGTTCAGTGGTTGATAGCCATGCTCATATATATATATATATATATATATATATATATATATATGCACACACATATACATATACATACATGTATTGTTAAGTTGAAAGTAGTTGTTGCTGTTGAATCTTGGGAGGTGACGCACTAGGTTGTGTCTTTACTTTTTTGAAGCACTAACCTGGCTTTTGTGTTCATTCCATTTTTCGTCACCAATTGAGGGTCCAAACTTGGGCTGCGACCACTTATATTTATTCAGTTCCAATTCTAGCATCTATATGGGATGACACTGTAGCTTCATATGAACGTATGGTCCCACATTATATACATATCGAACAAGTTGGCCACTTTACATTGTTTATGTCTCCATTCTTTTCATTACAGCTATATGAACATTCAGATGGGAAAGGCAATTTACACTGATCCAAGTGGAATTCGTCAAAAATTTAAGAACTTTTTTGTGCAAGGGCGTCAAGTCAGGTTTGTTCACATTCCAGACAAAGTCAATATTGTTAAGACTATCGAAACTCAGTTGGATAAGATTCAGAACATTCGTGCAAGAAGAGAGCCACAGAGTAAGAAAGTTATGATGACTCGTAAAAAGGACAAAGAATTATTGCAGTCACTTGCGAAAGAAACAGAAAGTGAACAGCCAAGTAGTGAAGGGAATATTGAAGTGCTGCATTAATATTACTTCAAACTTTTGGTGACCACAATTTTGACACTGCAGCTTCTAAGTGATGTGTTTATGTGTATATGGCATAAGGTTTGTTATTTAATTCAAAAATGAAGACAAAATCATTGTAAAAGTGCTTCAGTTCAAAGTGCGCAGACCATATTTACTTTGTCGTTGTAGGTTGACCATTTAATCACCTACGGAAGGTTAAAATATTAACAAATCATTTAAATTGCACGACCATGTATCAGAGGTGTGGTGTTATAGCCCTTTCCATGCTTGCAACTGTCTGAGTGAACAGTCATTTGCATCATACATGCAAAATCTACCAACATATCTGGTATCCAGAATGTAAAAATTGTCTGATAAAAAGCGTGTTTTTAGGTGACAGTGTACACAAATTACGTGTTTTGTCGGATTTTGTCGGGTATCCTGCATACCAGGATATGGTCGATTTTGCATGTATGAATTGCATCCTTGTCTGCGAGCCAGCAGCCGATAAAGAGTTTGTACCGCAGTTTCTGTAGCGTATCCTGAAATAAACCGACTATTTTTCTATGCGTAAGTGATCAATTAATCTTGCGGACATGATCAACTCCTTGTTAGACAGGTAAACAGTAGGCCTACGTAATAATTTGTTTATTGTCCCAAAATGAGTCTGAAAATTTAACGTCAAGAAGTAGTCTACTAATAAAAAATGCTTTAGCTGCAAATCAATTAGTAATGATTATGAACATAAACAAATGAATGCTCCAGCTAGCATTCTACTAGCCTAGTGTACACCCGCCTTAAGAACCAAACTACTCCCTCCAATAGTTCAGAGTTTAGCTGGACTAGATTGGAACATACTGTATGACAATTTGCTAACGTTCAACTTCAAAAATCTTAACACAACAGCAGTAATTCAGTAAATGGAAAACATTTTATTTTCAAATTTTCCTTCGAGTAGGAATACATTTATGTACAAGACCTGCAAAAGGCATAACTGTAAACTGGTGAAATACAAAAATATATACCAGCTTTATTTTTGTGCATATAGAAACAGGTGAACACATTACCAACATTTACTCATTATGCATACAGGTAATACATTAATTTGAATAACTTAAAATATACACATCCTGTTACAGAATTTTTGGCACAGGTTATGTATGGAAGACGGAATGCAGGTCAAAATGCTAACAATATGAATGGCCCCAACAATACAACCACGGTAGTTTTAACTAATGACAGGTGAACAAGTGCATGCAATGAAGCATTAATATAAATGCTCCCAAGCCACATACTTATACTGATTTAGAACCTACCTTCCTAGTTTGTTTACGTCCGAACTGCTTCGAACAATCAATCACAATACAAGTCGTACTAACGATTACTTGCAAACATGGGGAAAATTTAAAAAAAGGCAATCTGTATGCGGGTAATAGCCTTATTACAGCCCCAGCGAAGTACATAATTTAATTACATTTCTTAATAATTGAAAACCTACTGACGTTCTAAATAAAGAATTACAAAAGCAGCGTGTCACCTGTCAAAAGTTATTTGTAACTTAGGCCATGCAAAGTTAAAGTGGTTCTCGGGCACAGAAAGTTGAAAAATGACGAGGGATGAGGCTTTTTTTCTTTTTTTTTCTTATTAACACATTCGGTTCTCTGGCACAGAAAGTTAAAAACTAACGTGGGATGGGGGCCTTTTAAAAATTTTTAAACACATTGTAAAAACCTTTTTTATACTGAAAAAAGAAAAGCCAGATTGCTTCAACACAGCATTTCAAAAGCTATTTTTCGGAATTTTTTATTCAAAGCAAGCATAGATCGGATTTCAGAAACCAAAAAAATAATAATTTGGTGCGATAATACTGACTTAAGAAAAGTCACTAATTAATGCCGCGTCAATTATTTGTATTTCTGACAAAAAAATCTACGCGGGAGGGCCTGAGAACCATTTTTTTTTTACTTTGCATGGCCTTACTGCATACAAATATCTGCAGAAATTATCCTAATATTCAGATTTTTAAAACAATGCATTTAAGGGCGAGTGCATGTATTTCGACTAACACAATAAAATTACACGTAATCCTACTAATTATCTTGATAAAGCGTCACTAAAAAGATATTTGGTGTGAATGTTACAAGGGAGCTTTAAAAAGGTTCGTTTGATTGGCTTGCATTGTAACAATTATGACATCTAGGATTTTCCGAGATCAACAAACATAAACAACACACATTCGAGATCTAAGCTTAAAATAAAGCTACCGGTAACATTATTTAATTGCTAACAAGCATTTTACCTCGTATAAAAACAAGAACAAAATTTAAAACGTAACCTTAACAAAACTAAGACTAGCATATCTACTTTGGGCTTCCTACATAATCAACTACTGTACAATTTTTTAACAAATGCAGCTAATGCTTATAAACATGATTGGGTACAACAATAAATACAAACACTAAAAGAGAAATAACAGCATTAGAAAAACAAATAAGGACGCAAACCAATTTGGCTTTCCATCCTGTTATTACCAAAAGAATTGGAACAGCAGTGCTAATATATCTGGAATGCTGGAAAAAAAAATGCAAAAATATCGGTAATGGCTACACAGTTGTAAAGGAATTACGAGAATTAGCTGACATAAGATCCTGAAAAATATTATTTGGTTCTCAGGGGCATGCGGGTTAACCTTTTTCGTATGCTTATTAATATTGAAAAGAATTGCCCGCCCTCAGAAATTTTGTCAAGAATTTTGTGAAAACAGCTATTGAAAGCTCTCCAAAAAAAAATCAATTAAAATGGTGTATTGGAACGTCGAATTCGGCCATTTTAATTTTTTTTTTTTTTTTTGCAGAATTATGAATAGCTGTTAATCTTCAGTAAACAGCTTATCTATCGAAAAACAAAAATCGAACCCCAAAAGGACATGCTATAGCACATTTTTAATCCTTCGCGGGTCAAGAAACTAGTTACGACGCCTTCGCCAAATATTTATGGGAGACCGCAAAAACATGATGTTCAGTCAATTCTCACGGTGCCCTTGTTTCTGTTCGTGATTTTTTTTTTTCATTCAGGTGCATTTGTTTTCATTTATGACACAACCAATTGCACATAAAAAGGGCTATTACATGATTTTAACAATTTTATTAAGCGAACGATATTGGTGCTTGTACTTTTCACCAGGAAATTGTGGCCTGGGATTGTTTATTTGTAGACAAATCGTGGTGCGCGAAGTATTAAAAGCTTTCGATTTGCATTTCTGTTGTCGATTAAAACAGGTCCAGTCGCCTTGGACCAAAAAAAAACCCGGTGCATGTTGGACAAAAAAAACACAACCCGGTGACCTTAGAGGAGCATACCGCAAATCAAACTTTCCTTTTCGTGGCCTATACCATGCGCCACGGCTGTTTACCGTGACGCACGCATCACAGGATTAGGCTTGTCCAGTCAGATGGCAGAAGATCCACTCTTCTCGTTCGTCATTGGCTAACTCATGATGACATCACATCAAACAGCCGTGGCTCGTGGTATAATCCCAATTTGCTTATCAGCTTATGTTGTGCTATGTCACAGAAGTCAACTGATTGTAATTTTCACTTCATAAGCACAAATTCCTTATACCCCTTGCTTACCCTTCAGAACCGTAAAAAATTACCAATAGTTTCTGAGTTAATTGCAAAGTGGTAACTAAACTAACAAAAACAATGAGTTAGTGATTACAACAGAAGTTTATTCCTATGAGCACACTACTAGAACCAAATCTATTTCAGTCTGTTGAAACACATACCTGTTGAGTGGTGAACTCTTAATATTTCTACGACAAACAAACGTGTGCTGGAAGATAGGATACTGCACAACACAAGACAATACGTTCCACAACACTCGGCTCATTTGGGACCATTATGCCTTACTTTAGGATACTGTAATATTCATTGACAATTATTGTCGTGTTTTGCTGTACACTTTGTCAATTTTTACGTTCTAACATCAACTTAACATTTTGAATGTTTTCACCAGCTTCCAGATGGGTAAGAGGAAAATGTGCGTTAGTAGCTTGTGAAGTTACCCTAACAAAAGAGTTCTCGTCCTCGAACACATCCTACGATAATGCATAGAAACAGTTAGCGCAAAAGACAAATTAAAACTTCCGCCTGTGAGTTTTTGGTAATAATGAGTTGTACGTAACTAATTATAACATTTGTAAAAAATTTCAAGGCTTTCCACTCAATCGTTGAGGATGAAGGCAGTTTGCCATTAGTAAACTTTTTGGCCCCACAAAATTATCTTTTCAATTTTTGTCATAGACAGCCAAAAAAATATTCTGTTTCAGGGGCGATGGCCCGACTTGATATTAAAAAATTATTTAGTAACGACACGACCATTGACTGAGTTAGTTTCCCGAATTTTTAAAAAGATAAAAACCAAACAAGGTAACATTAGCACCACACCTAATTTTTCCAAAATTAAAAAGGGACAAACCAAACAAGACAACATTAGCACCACATCATCGCTCAAAGCGTAGGCCATTGTTACCCAATCTTGCAAACTTACATCAAGGGGGAAATAGCCTACATGTGCAGTTACTTGTCGATAGGCACTCAACTGATAAAATTCTGACCTCACAAAAAAATTGTCCACAGCTAACTGAAACTGAACTGTATTCTGTGTTAAGGAGTAAATAGCTTTTACCGTAAATTGTCTATAACAGCCTGGCAGTGCCGGAGCAAGGCGTTTGAGCGCCCGGGGCCAGTAGCTCATTGAGCGCCCGCCTTATCTCTATTACACGTAGATTGCAACCTCCCCTGACCCCTCTTCCAAAATCTACCCAAAATGAACCCATCACGGAGCCACAGAAATGTTTCCAACACATGTGAAAAAAAAAACACTAATCTGACATAAAAGGGTTAAGACAGGTAGGCGTAAGACAAAAAGATTTGTCTACATTTGAAGGATTACAAAAATATTTATATTACAAATATTGAATTTTCGCTTCGGAATTTTGGTCTTGTTCAAAATAAAAATTTTAAAACATTAAAAAAGGTGGGAGCTGCTACAAATTGTGAACTTCATACAGCTGCCATAATGGACGATTTTCCGAGATGTCGGCTGTGTGAAGCCGACAATTTGTAGCAGCTTCCACTTTTTTTTTTATAAGGTTTTAACATTTTTATTGTGAAAAAGCCACAAACACCGGGGCGAAAATTAAGTATTTGTTTCCAAATGCATGTTCTTGTGAGTTTTCTTGCCAGTCAGATGGTACCTCTGTCACACAGCTGCAACTCACAAATTAACTTTTCAAGACCAATAAGTTCTACCATAAGAGGACCACCATAAGTTCTACCATAAGTTCTACCATTAAAGGACAACCTTTTTTCAATTTTTTGGGAGGGGGGGGGCAGCGTTTTCGGCGCCCTTTTCCCTATCGGCGCCCGGGGCGGCCGCCCCCTTCGCCCCCCTCTTGCTCGGGCACTGCCGCCGGGCCACGCCTATGCGCCCCCCCCCCCCCCCCCAATGCTTTTAGGTCACAATCAATGTTTTATCCCGTTACATTGTGGTTTGGATCCAGTTTACAACTCCTAAACCTATTTCAACCATCCTAAATTGCAGTAGAAGTGAGTGACCTAGAGGGGTGATATCAGAAGTACTAATACGTGATTAGGAGTATGCAGCCGTGGACTACACTATGCCTTACGGTCATAAAAGCGTCCTAGGAATTCACAGGCAATCTGATACAATTATTTGTCTCTTAGGAAGCTACTAACTCAGGGAGGAATTGAGTGCTTTTATAGTAAGAGGGAAGGTAACAGAAAACGGGCAAAACTTTACAAATGTTTGCAGCCACCTTACATATTTGCAGAATATCCCCAGTAAACAGCTTAGCAATAACACTTAGAAATGAGAACAGAGAAAAAGATGAGTTTAAGACTTACTCACACATGTGAATATGCTAAGTATTGTCGTCATGAAGTGCATGCGTGTAAATTACACAACTCCTACAGGAATGTCTATGACTAGAGTTACCCGGAAACTCATCTGCGGAACTATCTGTGTCATGGTGGCCACGGTTGGCAAAATTTGCGACAGAACACTTATAGGCATCCAAAATAATGTTTCACAAATGAATTGCTCATTTTTTTTTCGAAGGACCATTAAAGAAGAAAAATAAATAAACAAAAATTCGGTTTGTAATTACAATAGCGGGTGTGGCCGGAAGTCTCGTTATTACAACACGTAACTACAACCTGTATGCATTCGTTCACACGATCGCCATCGATGACTGATAAAAAACAGTCTACAGTCACTATGGCAAAATTCTCTTACCAGTAAAAAGAATGCATTTATTAGTTGACATTTCTGGCCATTACCCCTGCAATACTGTATTACACTAGAGTATATATTTGAACGTTTTTTTTGGGGGGGGGGGGGGGGCCCCGCGGGTTTTTTTTTCAGTCAACTGGTTTTGCAGTTTTTTTTATATACAAGATTTTACAATTTAATTCTACCAAAAAGTAAACTATTTCTGATGGACTTTACCTGGGGAATGAATGATACAGTTGCAAGAGTTAAAACAGCGCCCATGTCACACATTTTTCACAATGCTAATTAAAGCAAAGATAAAATGTGTTATTAATGAGAGCAAGAATGTTTTCCGATACTACACGTAAAGCATTGCACTGTATACGGTAGTATAATAAATGTGGCCCCATTAAGGCAAGTACACGAAAGACGATTAGTGATATGAGAATTGCTGCCATTCCAGAAGAGTAAATATGCATAAGAACTGACGGTGAACTGTTGCATGATTAATATCCAAATAAATCAAACAAATGCAAATCCAGCCAGCTGAACCAACAGTATTTTTGGCATAGTGTTTTTTAACGATAATTTTTTTCACAAAATTTCCCAAACTATTATGAACCCATTGTAGACTCAAACTATCTGACACTACTAACGAAACAAAGAAAAAAAAAGCACAGTGTAAAAAAGCACAGAGTGGGGGAGATAAATACATTTTTAATATCAACGATAAAACTAACAAATTTTGAAGAAGTCGCTCCTTTAAGAAAATCCTTTGGTGTAACACCCCTCCTCCTCCTCCTCAACAAATCCTGAATCCACCCTCGAATCAAGCCGTAAACTCAAAAACAAAAACAAAAAAAAAGGAATAAGACTGTTGATGCAGTTAGTGAACGTTCTTTTCACTTTTCAGAATGGTTTGGACGACATAACCCATTAAGGACGCATCTATTTCTCTTTACGCCAGCATGATAATGGGTATGCAGGCCAAATGTTGGTGCAGCCAATGATATCTGCAAAGTTGTCCAAGAAAACTATAACCATAAAGCTACCACATAAGCGAACAAAGGTTCACATACGCGAACAAATGCTCAGTTACCTACACAAATAAACAAAGCTCTTCTCTTCAATGTTCTTATGCTTCGTTCGACAATACATTTAGGAAGCAACAGAATTGTGACTTGATGGCATATTGGAGTGTTTGCTTAGCTTCAAGTTTTAAGTCAGGCACGGCTACTACGGTCTTCACCATAAATGGGTGATCAAATTACCCATTTTCAACAAGTGTAGAGCTAAATGCTTAACACCAATATCGAGAAGAATACAGAGCGCAAAAATGTTATTACCTAGCTAATTCTACAAAGCGAGGTGCTTTAAGGGTTCACCATATACCCAAGTGAATGTGATATAAACTGATGATTGATGATGATCTGTCAAAATGAAAATAAAAAGTAGCACACATACATACCCGCACAAAAATTAATGTGCCAAGAGTTGCAAACTGTAACGTTTTGTACAATCTTCATCAAAATGTAAAAAGGTTATACACTTTTATACTTGTAAACCATTTCAATCTGAATCTATCGTCTTGGCAAAGTTATAAAAGATCCACAGTACACAACAGGTAAAAAAAAAAACAATTATATAAAACAATGTACATTTATTTGGTAAATAATGCCACCCTACTGTACCTATTATCACATGTAGGTACTTAATGAATCCATCGACTCACCACAATTAGTCGATCTACCCTGTCCGGCAGAAGTTTTTAACAACTTTCACCTTTCTTTCTGTTCAAAGGCACTGCAAGAATCATTGTGATTCAAATAACTGTAAATCAAGTTTTACCATTACTTCACCAGACTCCACTTCGTACAGCTGTAATTTTTTGACAATAGGTTCTTTGGTGTGCTTGGATTCCCTGAGGATATCAATGACACGAATTTCCGTTCGTCCCAAAAAATCTGGAAAATATAAATCAAACAACCAAATTACAACGTGAAGCATTATTCAACACAGCTGGACTCCGTCACTGCACGTCGTTACGATAAATAGTGCTCAGGACTAAATATTAAACAACTCTAAGCAAGTCGCTGTAAACAATGCAAAGATAAGCCATAAATGAAAGCAACAGCATCAACACACACAAGAAGTAATATAGTACAGTAAGAACCCTAATAATGCATTACTGTCCAACCGATGGCTGAATTTTGCGATGGGCCGATGGTAATGAAAAGCCGATAGAAAAAACCGTCACATGATTAATGACGTGTAATCAACTATCGGCAATATAGGTTAGGTAAATAAAATTCAGACAGGTAAAACCTATTTAAGTTTGTTTAACTTATGAAATTTATCAAACATTGGAAAAATTATACGTAAAGATTTAGATGTTTGTAATAATCTTTGTCCTGTAACCTTATAAGAAATTTACGCTCAGTTTCAACACCGCCACAGCTTGGCCAAACTGTTTTTGTGAAAAGAGTAGCAGATTACCACAAAGTACATATTCACTGGGAAAGGTAATCTACCGCATTAAAGCATTCACTAACATTGTTGCATGTTAACTCCTGGTTCTCGTACGCATCAGAGAAACGAAAGAGGAGCACCGCTAGCGGTGTTGTAACTACGAAAATACCGGTAACCGGCGTTTACAGTGGTAAATAGAAGACATCAGAGGAAAATGATACACTTTACCACAAAGTAGACCAACAATAAAAGTTCTGTAAGTTGTTTAAATTTTCTGTGATCGCCGATTGTGAGTGTGGTGATTCGTTTCTGAAGAAGGTGATCGTCAATCACCCAAAATTTAACAAAAACTTTTATTGTTGATTCGACTTTGTGGTAAGTGTATTATTTCCCTATGATGGGGTGTTGTAGCTATCAGTTCCCGATCGGATTTGGATGTTTAACTTAGGTATTTAATTAAGACTGCACATTAAATCACACAAAGCAATTGTCCGCAAACAAATGAACCGGGTGGAACTAATACATTTGGCTGATCTACTAGCATTATTTTGAATTATATGCTTTATTTGCAGTAAAAAAACTATCGTCGAATCATCAGCGAATAAACTAATCCATTGGCCAGTGCTGATTGGTGTAATTCAGTAAACCACAGGCGCCAATGTATCGGTGGGCCGATGCATCAGATGAACACTATAATGCACTAACAGTTTATTCAAGTAACGTGACTAAGATTCGTACTGGCGAACCGACAGCCAATGGAGGACTGGCATGTCGGTAAATGCTGTATGGTAATGATTTGGAGAAGGGCTGGTGTACAAATACGAATCCAAATCATTTTAATCGAATGAAATAAATGCTGAAGGGCTGAATGCTTAGGCACAAAGATGACTTACTGCATTATTTATTGTGTGATACCTTTATGTTAGCAGATCAATTAATTTATATACAAAATTTAGTAAAGCCAATGTATCTTTAAACTTAATTTCTACACTAATGCATCAAAATCAAAATGTATTATTTTAGAAACTAACCGTTTGGAGAGAAATAGTCTCTGTCGAATACAGTTATGCACAGAACATCTTGTTGAACGTCCTTTACTATGAACTGCATGTTGGAGTTCCACTTCGGGTTGGTCGTGTCAGAAATAACTTTCGTCCGATGTTCCTGGGAGCCCATGCTAACTTCACAATATGGATCACTTCGACCTTAAAAACAACATTTTAATCATAAAATATCTTTTTACTTATCCTAAAATACTTACCTTTAATTATAGCTATTTCGTTAAAATATGCTCCATTACTGTCTACTTTACCTCAAATTTCTTTCTAGCACTCAGCTTTGCCCTCGGGCACTTTTGCATGGGCAAACGCAGCGCCTCGCGGCCGTTTCATCACCTTCACTTAGACCCAAGGGTGCGAGCGCAACCGGAGGGAAGGTTCTCTAAAGGTTAGTAATTTAGGATAAGTAAAAACACATTTTATAATTAAAATGTCATTTTCACTTGAATCCGAAAATACTTCCCTTAAGTATGACTGTCTTTGTCCAACAGGAGGCAGGTTGAACCAAAACCCTTGCTGTAAGGTCCTTAAAATAATGCTGACTGTGCCAACTTTTTATTTTAATTTATTTTAATTTAATTTTAATTTTTAATTTAGTATGGGACTTTATTCTTATGACCTGTAAGGTTTATAACAATGACCTATTTGGTTTGCTGATGTTTTATTAATTTTAAAGTTGTTTGACATGTTTTAAACTCTTCACTTGAAAACGGTTCCGAACTAGGAACCGAAACGTCGTGATTTAGTCTTTCACCTGCATTTGATGGTTACTCTGTATTTATTTTTAATTACTAAAGTGATTTTTAACTTTCTGTGTTTTTTCCTTAGCTGAGGTGGCATGAAATTTCCCTTAAACCATATGCAACCAATCTACACAAGAATTAGTGACCTTCTGTTCCTACTGCCGAGGGGTACTCTACCCGGCACAGTAGCTCCTACAATTACATGAGGGCCTTGGGAGGATAAACTGATTATGTCTCCCAGTTCACTGTAGTACTGGTTTACGCTCTGTGTCTCCAAGAGCGTAAACCAATCGCTCTGTGTCGCTCTGTGTCTCCAAGAGCATGCTGCTGTGTGGGGACACCAGCTCCAATGTCCATAGCGACCTAGAAGATAACTCTTCTGGCGAGATGTAGAAGTAAAGCCTTTCATAGTGGTTCGTATGGTGGCCCTGAAAGGCTGAGCAGTATCATTGAGGTAAAAGGAGGAAACAAACATCTGACGCACAGCAGACAATTTCCAAATTAATACATTAGTCTTGTTATAATGTGGCTTGAGGCAATGTCTGGTTTACCGTAGTAAGCCAGGACAGAATTAATTGTGGAACGATATGTTTTAATTGCCATCACTGAGAGTCCTTGGTCAAGTCTGTCACTTCCGGGCTGCAAGGGCCCATCTCCATTCTCTGCACTATTTAAACCACCTCCTCCATTCTGCCTTGTACACTTTAATTGTCGATGCTCTGTGGCATTGGATCAATTTTGTGATTACCGGTGAGAAGAAACCTGCTGCCTCCAGCTTTTCCTTCACAGTCTCCACGCGTGAAGATTAAATAGTCCAGAGTTGGGGTATTGCATCTCCCCGAAATGTTGAGACACTAGGTCCGTGTTTGGAGGTAGTTCGATTGGATCTTCCTTAAAAAGTTTTGACTAGAGCCACGAACCAGCCATCAAGATGCCGTTAGTATACTATAGTGGCCTAGTGACTGGTTGATTTTTTTTTTTAGAACTTGTTACTTCAGCGAAAACAGAGGGAACACGTAGGCGGATATCCCCGTCCACTGTATGCTTACTGCAGCCGTCGCCCTGGTCCTGGCGTCTGGAAATGGTGACACGTAATTTACCAGTTGAGTATTCTGAAAAGTTGCAAAAAGATCCACTATCAGTATTTTCCAAATCCGGAAGATCGCAAGATCGCTTTGCACCCACGTGGTTGGAGCCTCCATATCGCCAGCAGAGCCTGATGTTGTCTGGACAGTTGATCTGCCACAACGTTCAATTTTCTTGGGATGAGAGTGATGTTGGAAGTCCTGGCAGATCATAAAGATTGCCGAGATCTCCACGTGAAGGGAGAGGGAATGTGTCCTATCTCGCGCCCCCCCCGCCCCTGGGATGTACGCTTGTGTTGTCGCACATCACACTGACCGAGAAGTCTTGCACTACTTCCGACCACTGGTATTATGCATTCAACACTACCCGAAGCTCCCCAAGTTGTTTGTGGTGTAAACAATCTTTTATCTCTGACCAAGTCCCAGCTTCTGCCCTGTGGCTCACCATCCTCGCAACGATACATCCGTGAACAGCATTTGAAAAGGTGTGGCTGCATGGACAACTACTCCTGTGGTCAGATTGTGTTCCTCGCTCCACCATTGTATCTCTTGACTAAGCAGAAATTAAGATGTCCTCCCACAAAATCCTGTCGATCCAGAAGTCCTTCCGGAAAGAATGGAAGCAGCTGGCTAGCCAGCCCCCCCCCATTGATACTAAGGTTCTCTGACTGGAAATATCTCCATCTTGACATGTTCTTTTTAGATAAACATAATGAGCAGTCGCAGGTTAAAGATCAATCTTGAACCCCCCCCCCTCCCTCATCTTTTGGGATGAACCTGGCCGAGGGGTTCCATCTGGCGATGGTTAGATGGCTCCTTTTTCTAACAGCACTTCTGCTTCCACTGCAAGCAGTGGAACTTTGTTCATCAGCCAACTGGAAGTTTGACCAACTGGGGTTTGACTTGAACGGACGCTTGTAACATTCCATTACAATGGAATAGATAGCAAATAGGTGTCATCCGTAATTGCTCCCCTCCCCCCCCCCACCCGTTGGTGAAGGGATGCAGGCTGGAAGACTTCGTCATTGATGGCCTCGTCTTTCCCTGGCGTGTCGCCCCTTTGAATTTGGGGGGGGGGCTTTTCTTGGAGCTCTTGATCCGTCTGCTTTGACGTCTTCCTCTGGAACCCACATTTGATGCTCCTCCTGCCCTCCGGGTTCCCGACAACTACTGGGGTTCTTTAAAATGGCATCTGAGTGTATGGCTTCCCAATGTATGATCCTTTCAGTTTTTTGTCGAGCCAGTTTCTTCTTTACTGGTGGTTTGGTGTTGTCCTTCAATTCCGGGGCAATAGCCAAGCACTTCCATACAGCTTGTACGAACTGCGGAAAGGCAAAGTCTTAGCTTCACCACCATGGAGTGGGATGTTAGGCACCCCCAACCTCGGGGTATGTTAGGTACCCAGATGAGATATGGCTTCCTCCTCACAGGACCGAGTTTTCAACGAAGCGGACTAACCAGTCCATTGCATTTTTTTGGTACCTGACCGCTTGTTTCATGAGAGTAACACATTCATGGAGAATTGCTTTGTCTTGAAACTCTTCAGGCGTTTGGAGGAACAATTGTAAATGACGCTAAATGCACATAGTCTACATGAGAAATAGCTTGAGTCCAAGGTGGAGAATTCTTTCCTCTTGTCTCATATTGTTTTGTTGGAATCCAAACTGCTGTTGGTCTTGACAAACAGAAGTCAAATTCCATCATTGCCTCCTCCAGAACTTCTGCTTCTTTGCAGGTGTTGATATTTAGCTTTGGCACTGTCTTGGTAGATCTTTTCCCATCATGGTGGGTCTTCCTCCTGCCGGAAGTGCTCCACTGACATCCAGTAGAGAGCAAAACAACATTTGTTACTGGAGGAGCAAGAAGTCTTCCATATTGGCACAAGTCAACTTTGGGTCGTCTGGATTTTCCGGTGATTGAAACGGTCGTTCTTTGCAGAAGCTTGCTGGCAGATACACACCATCCTCACGATGTTCTCATAACGTTGTCTTTGAGAATGACTGGGTTCCTGCCTCCATTCCCTTCGGAACCAAGTTCATCATTCCATTAGTTTCTCTCTTGACTTGACGATGAACGGCTTCTATGGCGATCTCTACTACTGCTTCGAAGCTCATCAGATGATAATTGTGTAGAATCTTGAATCTCGCTCAATGTTTTGGCCAGGTGACGATCTCCGAGATGATGGTCAGCATTTTGCGAGTTGCTTTCAAAATATGGCAACTGGCATTTTCGTTTTGACAACTGGTGCTTTTGTCTTTTTGATCCTTGAACTTCCATTCAGAAGACTGGCATCCGCTTTCCGCATTCTTGATTTCTGCTTCGAATTCCAATAATACATTTTATGTTGGTGTCGATCGTATGATGCACTGCGTTGAATTTCCGGAATTGGGGTTTGGCGACTGGCTTCTAGCTACTGACGTCAAGACTTCTGGCATCAGGCTTCTGGTTACTGGAGATTAGCGTCTGAGAAGTGACATATGTCAATCTCCGTATGACGAACGGTGTCGCATTTTTCGAATTGGGGAACGGCGACTGTGTTCCGGCTATCGGCTTTGTGCTTCTGTCATCAGGCGTTTGTGGAGTGCCACGTGCTCCTGTCATCGGGCGTCTGTGGAGTGGCAAACGTCGAACTCTGTTGTTCTACTGGCTTCTAGCGTCTGTCTATTGCAGACTGGGGCTTGCGTCAAGCTCCTTAGCTCCTGCTGATGTAGCTACGTTTGCTGCAGAATACGCCACCATTTTGAAGGGGTTTCTCTTTTGTTGATCACTCAGGAAGTAGTTTAAATAATGCAAGAGCTTCGTTGGCTTTATTTACTGGGTCTTCTAGCACTGCAATCTTTCCTTTCTGCGACGCGTCTTAGATGAGCTTTGTATTCCAGAAGGTCATCCAGCGGTGATCGCTGGTTAGCTATGACGTACGATAAACCGTTGTCAATTAACTGACATTCATGTTGAATTCCGAACTATCCACACAATTTCTTTGTGAGGGGCCGTCTTAAGTATTTTTGTTGATGACGACACTCGACGATCCAAAACCTGCGACAGGCGATGAACAGGGGATGAAGTGCCGCCGCAGTCGCCTTGCTTTCGGACATTTGGTTGGCTTCAACCTGACTACTGGCTGGGGCCAACAACTATAGAACTGATGTCTCAGAGTTATGGATTCTGGCAAAGGGAGCGAAGCAAGCCATGACTGCACTGTTCACTTTCACCTCCATGTTGTTTTCCAAAAACAGGTTTTTACCCTGGTAATACGCGAATCCACTACGTCAACATGGATTTCATACTGTTCTGCATTAACTGAACCATCTCTAATCGACTCCAAAAGAAATGAAGGGTGGTTCTGCAGTACTTGTAGAGAAGTCACGATTGATGTTGTGGCCGTAACGGTAAGCACCGGAAATTTCTGCACGCAAAAAATCACAGGGGCAAAAATCTCTCGTCTAGGGAAGATCTCTTTTTTTTTTCTATCTAAAATGTTCCTATTGATCAAACTTCTTCCAAGGAATGAGAAAACTAAGAGTAAGAGATTGACACAGAGGGACACATCACCATTAACGTTCTGCCTATCCCCGGTCTTAAGGGGTGGCCATATTTGCCAAACATGATTCCTTTTCCCATTTTGAGACCACGTAGCAAACACATGAAAATTTTAAAAACTCTAGCAGTTCAGGCACGTCAATGCCCATGCATAGTGCAAAGCTCAGTGGTAGCAAGAACTTGAGGTAAATTGGATACACATAGAGCATAGTTTAATGAAATAGCTATGATTAAAGGAAAGTGTTTTCGGATTCAACTGAAAATACCAATTAAAGTGCAGTTGAAACTCGATTATCTGTCGTAATTGGGACTGAAGGGGTGTTGGAGAATCGAAAATGACGGATAAGCTTTAAAGACATCGTTAATTTTCGTACTGTGAAACGCCATAACGTCAACAAAACTTGAAAAAAAAAATCCAGAAAAAATTACGTACCGCACACTTTCACAATCAAGACAACATCTTTGTCCAGCGAATTTTCGATAGCTTGAGCTACTATCTTCTTCGAGCCTCAAGAATATAGCTTGGACTTTCTACATTTTCCACTCCAGTTCGACGAATTATCGCATTTGAATTTGGCAGGCAACATTGCCTCCTATATTTGTGTTGCGGGCCTAGATCGTTCGTCCCTATTCTCCACTGATAATGAAGTTGACCTGCCAGATTGTTACTTACTAAATTGTTGGTGCACTCACGTTAGTGGAGTTATCAAGGTCACTAAGGCCGAAGAGCAGCAAAACAAGGTCAGCTTGGTTCATTTTTAGCTCGGGGGTTAAGTCGAGGACCAAGTGGCTAACTGGGTAGTGGATGTTAAGTGATATTTTAAATCAATTTCTGCTACACGTAACCTAAGGAAGGGATGTCAATTAAGTGATCGACGGATAATCGAGGTTCTACTCTAATAGAAAACACAAATTAAAATAATAGAAACTTATTAAAAAAAATATGTGATAGCAAATGCAGAAAAGATAGGCAGGAGCAGACTGGCAAGGGCAAAAGAGTCAGGAATTTTGGACTGGCATCCGGTTCCTAGTGGCCTTCTCTGGCCTAATTAATTGATTAAAAAAATTGGCCTCTGGTCAACAACTTGCCGAATAGCAACTGGAGCCTTCAGTCTGCCTCTGCAAGTAGGCAAGACAATCTGTCGATCAAGGATGGTACGAAAAAGAAGCTTAAAGATACTCATTCATATGAGATAAATAGTTGAAATAAAAAATTAAGTGTAACTTGTTAGGAACTGGCCGATACTGATATCAGCATTGGCAAATATTATCAGTACCGGCACCCACAATACACGCCAATACCAATGCTGCGTTCTGATCTAGTGCAGCTAGGTTAGTTGCTCCAAAAACTTCAATTTTGACTATCTTTTGAATCAGACAAGATAAACACATGCATTTTGCGGTATTTTAACGCGAGAGTTCAAGCAGTGCCTTCTTGTCTAGTTTCCAAAGGGCTAAAATTTTGAATTAAAAATGTATACAAAATTAGGCACTACAAAGTATGCCTTAAAATATCAAACGGAACTGATGATGTTGATACCATAGTAGAATTCAAAAAAATTAATGGCTATTGAGGTTGGTTAACAAACCCAACATCAATACACTATGAAAATAAACTTTAGGCAATGTAAGGTAAATGGTTTTACGAGCAGGCATTACCTTTTGAATTGCTGATCGCTAACTCATCTGCTTCCAGCACCACAACCTTAAGTTTTGCCATAGGAGATCTGCGCCGAACTACCGATATAATTAAGCATGCGTGAAGGGTTAGTCGAATTGCAAAAGTGTTGAGAAAGTACAAGCATCATTTATGTGAAAGTTAGAGGAGCCGGGAAAGTGCACTGAAGAATAAATGGGAAAATCAGTGTCCTCATATTTGATTCACAGACAGGAAAGAAAATCACCTGTCTAATACATTAAATTGTGAATTTGAAGTATGTTATTACTATACTGATTGCCAAATTATAAGATTATCATGATACGGTCTTTTCATATTTTCTCAGTTATCGCATGTTACTACTATGCTGAATGCCAAATTATAAGATTACCATGATAAGGTCTCTTCATATTTTCCCAGTTATCTTTTTTGCAAACATTTAGTTTATTCTGAGCAGCTGATGCACATAATTCCAGATGCCAAATGGGTCGTGAAGCCACATGCAGGGAATAAAATCTTAAAAGATAGCCATTAGAAACTCGTATCATGCCTTTTCTAGCAAAGTGAAAATGTCCAGTCAATGAACGAAAACTACAGTACTGTGCGGTTGAGTTCCTGTAAAAAATTAATCATAACAAGAAACCAGCGGTAGAGCCTTACCATTTGATTTTGCTTTTAAGTTGATACCTTCAACTACAACCACTAGTAATCGACCCACACCGGCTGTACGATGAGCCCGCACTACAAGAAATAAGTTGTTAGCAACACACCTCTGGAGGTTGATCTGCCATCAAGTCCACTTGCACTCTCAATTTTTAACATAACTGTTATGTGCCCTCATCTTAAGTCACTACTGCCACCAATTTATCCTTTGCCCGTCATTGTGGCCCAGAGTTGCATAGGCAGAAATTTAATTTAATATTGATACTTCCTTTTGATGTATCAGCTCTTTTGATGACACCCAATGCCATACAGCAAAACAGGTTACTAATTTCTCTTAAAAAACAAGTTGGCAGGTTTAAAATTGCTTAAAATATAGGTGTGATACGTGTGTACAATGCATCAGCAACCAACTAGTTTTTACCATGAGACAGGATTACAAGCAGGTGTTCAACAACTGAAAACCTGTATAATCTACTGTGACATCATCTGGTGTCTATGATATCGTTAACCCTTGCAGCAAGTGAATGACTGCTCCAAGAAATATTTTCAAAGAAACAGACATGATCTAAGCCAAAGTAAATTATTGTGCAAATGTCTGGCACAAGGACACCAGTACTGTTGTAAGAAACAAAGGTTTTAAATTTAAGAATTTTCGCACTCAGCACAGAATTAACTGGCAGGGTACAAAAACTCGGCTGGTGCCAAACTCGAACATAGATTCACATCTAAGAAGCTTGGGATACCCGGCTATTTAACATCACATCCGAGAGAAGGTTGTAGTGATGAATATCCTGGGAACCCTCCAACCCTGGGATACATTTTCTAAGGGAGTTCAAGAACATGCTGAAAAATTGTGTACCGGCTCTGCTGATATGGGAGGAGACGCACAACGACCAAGTTGAAGAGCAGAGGAAAGGTCGAGACTATGTAACATTGGTTTGCAGTAGTTGTGTGAGGAAGATTGTTATCTTTTCCTTTGAAATAATGTGTTTTCTATTGTACGATGAAGAATAATTTGTTTAAAAGAAAAGTTTTCAAACAAATATTTTAACAGATTTAGTGTTATTCTGTTAATTCTATTCTTGCTATTCGCTGGTTATAATGCATCTTTTTTCCTACTCCTCAAGAAGAGGTTAGTTTAAGTACTGTAGCGCCGAATGTACAACCTCGTCACCTGAGAGTAAGCTGCAAAAGTTAACGACATATTTGACAATAGACGGAGCCACGACAGATTATGCTGGCGAACACTCACATTTAAGTCTTATGGTGAAATATAACTCACTGAAGAAAATAATAAAACAATGAAATGGCATATTTAGTTGACAGCTTAGCAAATACATCATTCTCAAAACAAGGCTTCCTGGTAGCTGAAATATTACGAGGTATGAACTAAACCAAGAAATAACAAAAAAAAAAAAAAAAAAAAAAAAAACGTTATCACCAAAGTCTACAGAGATTAAAACGTAGTCAAAAATGAACAAAAAAGTCACGACATGAATAGCAGTTGAAACAGAGGTTGGCCATTGTATGCAATCATGGGTCAATTAAAGAGAGCGCTTGGTGCAACCAAACATTATTGCACAATGGCAATGATTTTGCGCGCAAGATTAAGCATTATATGCACAATAACAATAAATTTATTTGTAAACATCGTCTTTTGCCTTTGGCCATGGTTATACAACAGGATTTATGGCCGCATTAAGCTAAAAGCTGCCACTCATTCAATGAACCATTAACAGCACTAATTTAGGTGTGTACTTTGCGTTAATGTCAATGCAACAGCAGTATGTTGTTAAAACACTGCCCACATGTGTAATGCAATATTCTCTAGGAATATTCACCAGTATTTGCGTAGCAGATCACTGTATGCAGAACACCTCATGCTACTTATTTAGGGGTGCAGCAGAATGCCATAACTAATTATTACAGTAACACTGCACTTGCCTGACGCATATTTATGTTTTCACTTTTAAAAAAAGTACCTTGATTTACGGGAGTTTATCACTTAAAAGCAACATACGGGCGGGCAGACTATATTTTTATTTTTTATGGCAAAAGTTAGCCTGTACAGGTGAGAAATATTTTTTTTGGTAGGTTGACATATAATTTTATCTAGGCCTACATTTTCCCTTTCTCTTCAAAGTAAGCTTTTTTTTCTGATTGATTTCGCCCAACTATTGTCAGTATCTTAAGCTGTGCACAACGGATAGATAAATACGGATGTAAACCTCTTTACATCGCCTTTTAGACTGCCTGACGGGGGAATTGAACCCACAACCTTAGAAAGGCAGAGGACCTACCACAGAGCCATACTGACACGGCCAGTAGGACCTCGGCCTTTAATTTCAAAGGTCGTGGGTCCATTTTTACTGCTCAGACAGACTGACATTGAAGTCCAAAAGGCAACGTAAATAGGTTTGCGTCTGTATTTATTTAACACATCTTGAGCCCATTGGGTTTCCACCCTGATTAAACGGATAGATGTTTTTGTCTTTTACGTTAAATTATTGGTAGATCTTGTGCGCAATGATTGTTTCGAAAGTAAAGCGAAGTAAAAAAAATTCACGCGTACAATTTTTTGTTGCCCTTAAAGAAAGTAACACATGCACGGCTGCTTAATGCGAACCATGGATC
Source organism: Lithobius niger (assembly GCA_023313725.1). Classification (NCBI taxonomy): domain Eukaryota; kingdom Metazoa; phylum Arthropoda; class Chilopoda; order Lithobiomorpha; family Lithobiidae; genus Lithobius; species Lithobius niger. The sequence goes on along the minus strand of JAHWFP010138350.1, from coordinate 10,190 downwards.
AACAAAGTTAAAGTGTAAAACTGACATATGATGAATGTAGACAAGTAAATGCAAAAATAAAAATATAACTTACTTGAGTGTGCTTTTTCCCTCTTTTTTCTTTCTGTCGACATGTAATGTCGAGATGATTCTTCTAATTTCTTTAACCACAGAGTTCTGTGACAAAAGGTAGTTAAATAAGTATTACCATACCATAACCTAACATGCAAGCAATAACTGACCCTTTCTTTGCTTTCGTGACCGACTCATCTTTCTCCCTGTGATAGCTTTAGTTAAATGCAGAATAAAAATTATGATCGGAAACAGCACTGACTAGTAGCAAAACCATGGTGGCGGTGGCTGTGACTACAACTAGGATGGCATATTGACACCACACCAAAAATCTGTTAACCAGGCTAAATGTTTCATAACAGCTGATGCTGTAAGAGCATGCTCCTCGTATTGTCGTGAATAAGCCAAAAGACGCTTACTTGACTTCTTATCTTTCTTTCCTTTCAATGTTTTGAATTGTAAGAAATGTCAGTTCTCAATTTTCTTTAATATTCGTGAAATGATAGAAATAAAGCAGATTACCACATCATCAAGTCTGTTTTTTTTTTATGCAAAATACTCTAAAAATGAGCCGCTCCTCAACTTTTGTGTTATGTGCACCGGAACTTGATGACAAGTTTTTTTTTAATTTTAACACTAAAAATGGTCTATTTTTTTTTGAACAATTTTAATTTTGTGTGACCATAGAATGCTGCAATCTTAGCTGTTGTGCCTGAACTGTTGTGCCTTTAGCTGTTGTGCCCACGTTAAGATGGAAATATTGCTTTTCAGCCCAACGGCAAAATTCCCCCTACCGACTCTGTTGCAGTAAGACCTAACACTGCGCTTTTTTTTTTTGTGTGCTATCTTCTTTTTGCGATAATTTTGAACTGTGCTATTTTCAAGAAGACAGATTAGGTCGATCATAAGTTATTTAGCCCAAAAAAAAAAAAGCTTCTGAAAAATACAAGTTAGTGCTGGTCATTTTGCATAGGGCAAAATTGGAACGTCACCACATCCTGCAACCTGCAGACACAATCCCCCTCGGCCTGCAAGCAGTGTTTCGTTCGTAAAAAGCTTGTCGCAGACCAGTTGAAAATATTTTGCTTCCAGGCTTATTCGATAAAAAAAAAAGTGCAGATAATGCGCGCAGACATAATGTTGGTCCATGCCTCGTATAATTTACCATCATCCAGTTCATACAGTTTATCTGCCTTACTGAAAATAGGACAACTAACCCTAGTTCATGGAGAAAAATTGCTGTACTTACCACTCCTATCACAAATATGGATTTCTAATGTTTAATGTCATGAAGTGAGGATATAAACACGCATCTTACCATTACAAGGGCATTAGCCGTTATATTTGGCTTTTCGGCATATCACGTCTGTATAGTATTCTGGTGGGAAATGTAATTCGATGACCCGCACAATTGCTGCCCTATTTTAACAATGTCGTAGTATTGTGCCTTTCCTGTAATGCTTGAAACGGGTACCAGACAATCTATATAGTTTTGTGGAGGATGCAAGTAATATACTAATCGGAGAAAGAACGAAAGAATGAAAGGAAATCTGCCCAAAGTTGGACTCGAACCCAGGACTTTCTATTTTCTAGCTAGGTGCAATCAGGGAGAAAAGGCCAGAAACATTTGTACACGGAGAGAAAGTAACAACTTTCTAGGCTTCCACACTAGAAACTAATTTAATTAAATAATCTTACCGCTCAGTAGCGCTCGGAGCTTTCAGGTTATACGTCCTATCTATGTGGCTGATTTGAAAATGAAGATCATCGTCTGCATCTTGTGGTGGTTTCACCATGATTTCGTTAAGAAACAAGGGCTGCAAATTATTCAAGATTACTAAAATTATTATATAATTCCAATTCAGAAAACATTTTAGTTTTCCCTAGCTATAATTAGTATCATACTCAAGCGCAAACGGAATTAAGGCTTAAGGCCTGGAAAACAAAAATGTTTTGGTTTTCGGGCATTTTTTGTAAGTCCAAATATCACCCGGTGACCATGCTTTATTTTTATTTTAGATTGACAGTGGTAGTAAATTCGTTAACTATTTCAAACTACAACGTAACCTGATGCTTGCTGTTTAACATATGTGCAAGAGAACTCACCTCTCTAACAAATTTTCTTAAGGAAACATCTGTAGGTCAAATTTTTAAAATTTGGCTCAAAAAAGGTCACCGGCCAAACGTTTTTCGCACAGATGTCTCTTACAGGTGTCTATGCACTAATAAATAACACTGTTCTTATAATAGTCTAAGAGGGAGAATTTCCTTGGTAATGAATAACAACATATTTGTCTAAGCGTAGTAGTGAAATGTACGATGTTAAGTTTTTATTATGGAATTTTGTGGAATTTCGCAGAAAAAGGCAATTCTCTTGCAACTATGTGGAATCTCCATTGTATAATGTTTTGCAGCAAACAGTTCAATCCAAATGCCTCATGTATGTGTGAAAGCATTTTTTTCAGCCCAACCTCCCAAAAAAATTTTAAATGTTTAACAGTTGAAACACCCATTCTAGAACTCCACTTCATTCAACACTAAAACAAGGACCCAAAATTGAAAACAATTACTTTCTGAATAAGATTCTACCAGACTGTGCCCTTAGCCAGTCGTATTTCGTCTTCTTTTATAACATGGCATTCAGTGGCTTAGCTACGTTAGGTGGCAAATTAGGCCTTGGGGTCCCCCCTTCCTTAATAGAGGATGGCTTATAAAAAAAACTCACGAGCTGAAAAACTCATTAAGTTCACATGTTTTTCTAATTTACATTTTATTTTTATCATAGTGAAAGTGGGGACCTCCAGTAAAGTTGTTCCCTATTTTCACGTTTTTTGAAAAAAAAAACTTAGAAAAAAGTTTGGACTAAAGGAAAATTTTTCAGCTCTTGCCATTTTTATGGGAAGTTTTTATCAGTTTTTTAATGATAAGGGGATGGACGGACGGGGAGGCTCGAAATTCATTTTTTAACTACAGTTTACATCAAGTAAAATATAACTAGCACACTACAAAAGAGCCTTTTTAAAATTGAAATAATTGTTTTTCTTTCGGGGGCCGCCTGAGGCTGGTGGCACCCTTGCCACCCTGCAGCTACGCCGGTGATGGCATTTCGGCCAGTATCACAAGTTCTACGCACTTATTACATAATTTTCTTTTGAATGTAGTTTATCTCTTGTTTCTAATGAACAGTTTCAACAACAATGCAATGTTTTTTGCAATGTTTTTATCAACTTACCTGTTTATAGATCTTAATTTGAATCCCAGAGGATTTGTCAAAGTTTAAAAGTGAAGTCACACTGCCGAGTTGCTTAACTGGTTGGGTTAACAGCAAAAAGTCGTTAAACAGGAAAGCAGCAAGCTCCTTGTTGCTTTTAGCCTAAAAATATAAGATAATATTACAGCTATGTTTACAAGAAAGAAAGAACAGTGTAACAAAAAAAGTTCATACATTTTACTCGACAAATTGTTTTCCCTAAATTAGTTTACTCTACAACTTATCAAATGTGTAAAATTTCTTACCTCTGAGATTAGAGCGATTTAATCCAAGAGGTGACTCTGTTATGCAACAAAGTTCTGATCCGATACCGATCCAGTTTTTAAAATGTTGCAAATACCGGTACCGATACAGATATCCAAAATTTAAACCCTCATTTTTTTTTTAAATCTTGCAGAAACCAGTACCGATACAGGCATCCAAAATTTAATCCCACAATTTTTTTTAATGTTGCCGATATCGGTACAGATATCCAAAATTTAATCCCTCTTTTTTTTTTTTTTATCATTATATCAAAAGTTCAATCAAAAGTTCAAATAATTATTCAAATCGATAGTATGGATTTTTCCTCCGTAATTAATATACTACCTTAAATACAGTGCCCGAGTGTAAAAACTTGCGAGGACCAAGGGAATTCGTAAGAGAATTGAATGTAATTTTCTGCAAACAAATAAAGTAAATAAATAAGCCACAAGTTGGAAATACTGAATATATTAAAGACACAGCAAATAAACCAAATAAACTACTAGACAGTTTAAAAGCATGCAGCAAAACTAGTAATATTTGGTTTGTACATAGCTTTCAACTGTTACAGGACGAAGATGGACAGTTTTGCTAGGAAATTCTAAGCATTCATTTGCCATAGTAAAGAAAAGCAACAAACTATGACCATTCTTTCTACCTGAATGCAAAGTGGCGTAGTTGCGGGCGTTATTTAGCCCCTTTACTGTCAGACCGTTAGTTATTTATTCGAAAATACATTCCTTTTTATTCTGTTGGCTTGTACTTTTGGCTTTTGACCTGGAGCAAGTTAAAACTTTCACCATTGATTTCACGCTCTTACATCAGCAACAGCTATAAAGGGGAGGAGCTTAATATATTTAAACTTCATCAAAATAAGGTTACGCACAAGTCAAGTATTGTATGTTAACTAGTACTCGTGGAGCTAAAACTCTATCATCCTGGTTTCCTTTACCAACTCAAAAATTATGTTTGTGTTTCAAGTGTAGGCTTAGTTGCAAGTTGCTTAGTCAGCATGTCGGTGAATGGGAGCAGGGGTTCGTCCAAAGAGTCAGGAGTAAGGACAGAAGGATTCGCGACTCCGTCCACGACCCTTGCCTTTACGAAACTTCTGGTTTCCAAGATCTCTCGATTGTACATCGTCCTCGTAACGTTGGCGCGGAGAGGAATCTGAACCACCTTAAGAGTATCTATGAAAACCACCTCCCCACCCTCCTCTTTTCCAAGTGTGACTAGTGGGGGGGGGGGGGAGTCTCCGTAGGACTAGCGAAAGGACCCCTGCCGAAAGGATTAAGAGTTCGAAGGCTTAAAAGCGGGGCCCACCTGCGACGCGAGTTTTGGGGCAACCGGAGCCTTAACCTTATCAGGTAACTCAAGCGCCAGGACCAGCAGCTGATCACTGCAAAGGTTTGCGGAGGAAAAGATTGGAAGCAGATGCAACCGACCAACAATGTCTACAGCTAATCACCCAGAAGCCAATTCCAGGCAGGTATCACGACGCCGAAAGACCATGTTCATCAGTACGCGGAGGCCCCAATTGAATGCATTGACCTGAAATGAAGAGGAATGCTTGTGAAGGTGTAATCGTCCCGCGACTCAACCGGCTCGACCAGGTGGTACGGATGGCCACCGTCAAAGTGGAATAGGGCAAATCGGAATGTGATCTCGATGCAGAAACCAACACATCAGTTCCTCATTGCCTTCCGCCTGTCGTAGGCGCGTCTTGAGGAAGGGCGCGGTTGGCAGACTGGAATCCAATTCCATCAAAACACTAGCATGGACAAATTCCCAGGCGAACCACACTTCCGAAGCAGACACAGCCCATAGAGGCGAAGTGGCATTGTGCTAATGTGGCAAAGCAGCCACCTGGCGACACGGTGAAGCTAGAATATGGCGAGGCAGCGAAGCACCAACACGGCGCGGCAGGGGCGAACCACTGTGCACAAGAACGGAGCGGCGCACCAGCAACACACAACCTTCGATGTCACCATGTGTAACAGGATAGCCGGATGTCCAAGCCCACCAAAATCACCATCATGAAGGGTGGCAATGGACCCACTTTGCACATAATCACCTCGAATACAGAGATCTGACTGTGTGGCGAACTGGCGATCCTTGCTTAGTACTCAAATCATCACTGACTGGACCTTCATCATGCACTGGCGGGCGTAGTGAAAACTGAGACATCCACAGATTAAATTGGTCAGCACTCGTGACCGTCTCATAAAGCAACCCATGCCTGGTGCCGGTGTAGCCACCGGGATAAACTACACCCACACCAAAAGTGTGATCTCCGAAAATCACCACCGAAGTAGGGATCCTCCGGGCACACTTGGGCCACTGTACACACACCACCAATCCCACCCAAACTTAATGCACGGCAGCTAGAAAGTAACGCATCCGAGTACAGTACAGCCGACCCTGACACCATGGCCTGTCGTAGTTTGCCATGCACATCACCAACCACATCAGCGACAATTTCCTCGTACAGCAGTGGCGTGTACACCATAGAGTCAGATTGGCAGGTGCCAGGGGCCCACCTGCATTGGGGGCCTCGACCCACTCATAAATTCAAGCAAGCTCAAAGCAAAGTCTTAAAACCATTGCTGAATATATTGGGTCCAAATTTAAGCATTCTGCATAATTTTAATGTGGATTTTCAAAAAATTCCTCAATTTCCGGGGGTTAATCCTCCAGACCCCCCCTCCCCCCCTTTGGGACGCTCTGTAATTGATGTCCCCCCACGTATAGGGGCCCACCTGTAGCACTATGCCAGTGGCCAATCCTAGTCTGTACACACCACTGTCCTACAGTTGGCCACAGGCATCGCCCAAAATGGCACCCATGGCAGTTCGAAACAATCACCGAAAAATCAAGGTCGGATGGAGTATGGATCAGCAGGAAACTCGGTAAAATATGTGCATAAAAAGATGGCGTGGCTGTAAGCGCCGCAGCTTTCAAATTCAAATCGAAACTGATCACGACATCCGAAGTCGGTGGCACAGCGGTGGGGTTGCCGAAATACGTACACCAAAATTAGCAGGCCTACTCAAAGTCACCGATGAAAAGGGGCTAGCAAGACGACGGGCAGTAGACAACCTTTCTGGTCTGTATTCTTCAAAGTGCACGAAATTGCCTAGACCTCCTTGACAGAATGAGAAGTACAAATTTCACAGGGGTTCACGATTAAATGGCAGCAGCCAATCTAGCCCCCCTAGAGTTTTCTGGTGTATACATGAATCTGCGTCAGCAGACGCTAGCACTTCCTCGAGGGTCCGAAACATTTTGGAAAATATTGGCAGAAAGCAAGCATACGTCCAACCACGGCGAATGCTCAAATGAAAAGTGCTGGGAAGGGTACTTAGCATGCAACGCTACCTGGTGGGGAGCAATAGAAGCCTCTTAAAAGTGAATTTTTAAGGTCTTTGAGCAATGAACATTTAAATAAACGATTTAAAGCTAAAATTATGGGTTAGTATTTTCGGATAGTAGTGAAAAGTGCAAGCAACAAGCCAACCTCGAATATAGACATCAGTGGTTCACCCAACCGTCCGATTCAAATCCTGTGTGACAACCATGTGAGGAGAAAGTCGTTTGCTACGTTTAGAGACACTTTTCTGAAAAAGGAGAACATTTCTTCTCCGGAAAATGTAAAGGATTGACAGTATACTGGATTGTATTTGCCCTAACTGGTGGAAAAAGTGTTCGTTTTTACAATGCTGTCTTCAAATTTTCACTGGTAATGTCGCTTGCTGATATTTTAACTTATGCAGTTAATTTGGCAAAACGTGGAGGTGGGCGTTAAATACAGAATAATTCGTTTTCTAACGTTCTTCTGGACATTTATCACAGAAAATATGGTGTTTAAAATCTTTTTGAATGATGTCCGATAGACAAATTTTTACGTCCTTTTAATTGCTGTGAAAAGGGGAGGAGGGGGAAGGGAGGAGGAGAGGCCTTCTGCAGGTGCAAGAAGAGAGAGGTAGAGTCTGCTATGAGCCCAGGAAGAGAGAAGGGGCAAGTAAGCACAGAGCAAGCAGTAGGTGCATCAGTTTTCCGACTATCTTTCTATTCACAGCACGAACTGTTTAGATAACTTTGCAGCAGAAAAAACAATGATTTAAAGGGTGGGCGTCAACTTTACTATTTCATGATTTTGACCATAAAGCCACGGGAAGGTGGGCATTAGCTTCCTCTGGGCATTTAATACGCGAGTTACGATAATGTCGTCCGGGATTCAGAAAAGAACATTTCAAATCGTATTGACTGTTACGGATGGCAAGTGAAGCCTAGGATTTAACATAATTATTACAAATTTTCACATTATAGTATTATACGATCTTACTTCTACTAAGCCATCACACTGAATGTGTTGTTGCATCCATTCCAATCGATCAGAGTTCTCCTTTTCACGCACACCCTCGTTAACTTGATTACACAGTTCTTCAGCCTTGGCCAAAGCGTCTTCCAGCTGCTGCCGATCCGGATGGTTTACAGGAGTATACTCTATGATCTAAAAATAGTAACACACCTGTGATATTAACAAGCTGAGGTAAATTAGAATTACCAAACAACTGATAAATAACGTCTAATTCCAATGACACCATAAGATTTCAATGCTTCTTCCGTAGGCATTTTAAGATAAAATATAATACACAAAAACAATTAGAACTCTAGTTTTCACTAACTGACTGAAAGGTCATGTGAGCAGACATGTGACTTTGCACTGCTAAAAATCGGTTCCTCCAAACCATAGTTAAAGTACCAATTATTTAGTTTGAATATTAGTTTCCCAACCGGACAGTACAACTACGATATTAGAACAGTGGGAGCTGCACATGATCTCAGTTCTGAACATGTCAGCTTATAGCAATGAGGAATGAATACGAAAGCTGTCTTCCGAGATAATTAGACAGCTTTAATTACGACATTTAGCAGTTATCCCAAAACGGTCAATTCAGTAGTTTTACTTTGGGTTTTTGACATAAACAGAGAACTTACAGTCCATGCACTACCGAAATTGCAAATTTTCAGTGACCCTTACACGTCTCTTCTTCAGGCTAAAGCCTCGAGTCTTGAAAGCACTACTCAACGAACTTTAACAACATTAACATTTCCATTTTTCTCCTTCTTTCTCTCAGTGAGCCTTTGATCAGCTCTTGGTCTTTGTTTTCGTTTTCTCTGCCCTAAATTGATGATCTTGGAAGTATATTGCCATATAGCTGTATGGCAATACTTCCTCCCAAGACCATCAACTCAGGGCAGGAAAATGAAAAGCGAAAGCTGGTCAAATGCCCACCAAGATAAGAGAAAGAGGAAAATTCAAATGTTCATGTTGAAAATGTTTGTTGAGTAGTGCTTGCAAAACTAGTGGTTTAGCCTGTAATGGTCAGGCCTATAATAGTGACCTGTAATAGTCACCAAAAATTTACAAGTTTGGTGTTAACGTGACTGTTTTGGGTAGTGCATTGACTGTAAGTTCTCTGGAATATAAACAAAGACGAAACTTATAAAAAGTACAGGCAAGGCAAGCACTTTTTTCTGACATAAGACTTATACAACAACAATACTAAGAAAATTATGAAAAGGCAAATGAACTACGTAACACATTATATTAAGACAAACTAATACATAATGTCTTATGTCGAGAGTTGCCAAAGGAGCGGGTATGTGACAGATTGGTGTCCAGGTATTTTTGTTCTTGCTGCCCAAAATCTTCCGAGAAATTTGGCTTCTCTGTATAGCTCAGATTGGAAGAGGCAGAGAGGAGAGCAGCAAGAATGATATTAGTCCTTTGGTGTAGAGCATGTGTTCCAAAACTAGTGAGTGAACTGGACTGGAATACCTGGAATAGGACTGAAGGTTGGAGTATCAGTTGTCTGCCCCGAGTGACGCGTAAAACTTGCACCCCCACCCCCCTGGTTTGAGTCATCCGACTTAGAATGAAAATACCATTCTAGGAGAACCCCAATCTTTTTTTAGTGTCACAGAACAAAAAACTAAAGGCTTTGTTCACAGCTAGCTTTTGTGTGACGTCGTAAATTCGTTTCACTTTCATTTAGATGTACTCAACGGCGTCCTGCTTATCGTCATACCGGTCGACTTGTTTAAAAGTTTTTTTGGGGGTCTTACTAATTTTACAAACTTTCTGCAATTTTCCCCAGATTTGAATGGCAAAAGATGATGGTTCACCCTGATGTCCCTTTCGTGGGTCACTCTTTAAGGTACAGGATCACGAAGCGTTATGCGTATCTGGGACATATCCAGTAAGGAAGCGTTATGCATATCTGGTACTTCATCCAAAGTGCTCAGCTATCTCAATATTAACTAACCTTTTTAATAAGAAGTGGGTATTTTGTTATCCTTTGCATTGGCTTCAGTAGAAAGCTGCTAAGTGGCATTCCTTTGGTCCGAGGATCTTTACAACAACCCTAAAATATGAAAATAATTTATTCACATCAACACATTGCGGAGACGTAGCTAAAATCTTTGATAACGCTATGAGTAGGACTTTTTCCAACTAATGTATTTTCGCAGGAGACTCAAAAACCATGTTTTTATGAATGTTTATAATATTACGTGTCCTTGACGAACTTGTGTAAAAAAATCAAAAAATCGTAGTTTGGTG
>JAHWFP010138349.1:0-31283 GCA_023313725.1 Lithobius niger | reverse complement strand
CGATCCAAAGTGAAAAGGGCTGCAGATGGTGTAAGGTGGCTGAAAACCCTAACCAAGTATTGTTAAGTTTTTGGACAAGTGTAGGAGTAACAGTCGATGGGATTACGGATTTTCATAAATTGAGTCATACAAAAAGGTTTAAAGTGAGCAGTTGTAGTGTTGTTGGTGTGGATTTCCATCTTGATCAGTCAGGGACAGTAAATTACATTAACAAACAGCTTTTAATTTGCGATAGCCCTTGCGTCTGCATTCTCAAGAAAGGCTAAGAGGCTGCATAGTAAGGACTCGGTCCAACCACAACAAACAATCGTTATGCTACCAGCCGGTGGTTTCCGGTTTTACAGAAAATAAAACTGATTAAAATTGCTTGATTTAACATTGATTAAAATTAAATCGTTACAAATTGGAGTAGTTCAAAGGTGCATTTCTACTTGGAAGAATTTGGGATTAGTTATAGTTTCTGATGTCCTACATGTTTAGTGGCAGGGCGAGCAAGGCACACAATTTGGAAAAAAATTATTCTGTTAAACATTACCCCCCCCCCCCCCAACTATTGCAGTTACCTCTCTTACTCTTACACGGGACTGTCCGTCACTCCTAAAATTAGGTACACTCAAATTCGAAAATTTCAGCACACAACAATTTCAATAAACTTGAATAATTTATGCGAGAAAATTATTCGGCTTTTCTTAATCAAAAAACATTTGTTAGTATAGCTACGAATAGTTTTCCGATTATGAAAAGATGGAACATTTTCTCGAAAAAGAATTTTCAAGCGATAATTCCGTTTTAATTAGAGACACAAATCTGTTCTTTCCTGTGCATCGAACTTAGACACACGAACATTCGAACACATTTGCATTTAAAGACTATAGCTAATTAATGTACCGTAATTCTTCTCAAGTCATTTTAACTGACGCCCGGATAAGACAAGCCTATTTTTGTCGGTAATTATGATCGTAGATAATAATCAGTGAATGTTTTATTAATTAGCACTAAAGTAATCGTACACTATAACACATTCATCCACCATAATTAAGACATTAATAATTAGTAGGTTTATTTACTAACCGCTTAGGCACGGCATATGCTTCTTTCGTATTAATAAATTCAACGAATGAATAGCTAACGATTAACCACACACGCTAAGTGATTTATTTATTCTAAATAAAAAAACGTCATATGTTTTGGTTTACAATGTTGTGAAAGTATAAAAACGTTTTTGGGTTCCTATGTATCAAAATAATGTGAATTCTATGGACTTGCAAATATTTGGAAATTCATGCGACTGCAATACCGCTTTAGTCGAAGAACTATCACCGTGACTTTATTTCCATATATACATTCGTAAAAGAGAATAAGAGGCGCATAATTAGCTTTTGAGCCAAAAATAATACCTCCAATAGAGTGAAAAGTCTCCATAATACGCTGTCTTCCACACTACAGATAGTTCGTTATCTAGCAAATTTTCGACTCGGATGGTGTTCGTGTTCACTACGAAGAATGTAAACAGAAGAAGACTTACCTCTGAAGAGTCTGAAGAAGACTGCAGGCTGCAACCGAAAATTTGATAGGGAACTATTTGTAGTGTGGAAATCGGCGTACTATGGAGAATTTTCAATCTATTGGAGGGAAATTCAATAGTTTTCCACAGCAATGAGCATCATTGTTACGGACTTTTTTTGTAAAATAATGAATAAAAATGCTTAGGTATCTAATTAAAATATTGGTTTGGTATATACATACATACTTTTTGTGTGGTAAACTTCTATTATTAAAAAATAAAGATTTGGAAAGGTAAAAAATGGAAGAACTTCTGTTTTTATAGCTTCACGCAGATGAATTAAATTTTGTAAGCTTAAAAAAAGTATTTAGGCATCTTAAAAATTTTAAGATTTTTTTGAAAATTCCACCATCAACATTGCAGTTAACTCTAATTAGGCCTATTAGCATAAGCCTTCACAAAATAACTCGCAATTCTAGTCCTATATCACTACCAATATATTTACCTAATTTACATAAACCAATCAATTTAATAAATGGTTTTCACCAATGCAGGGAGAAAAATGGTATTTAAAAAAATCAGGTGGAGAATGAATTCAAGAAAAATTAGCTGACAGGAGACATGGGCTGCTGCCATTTAATAATAGCATTCAGGCACTTTTTTTTAATGTGTTTTTCTGCCCTCCCATGGGGGGGGGGGGGCATACTCAAGGCAGTGACACCACAAAACGAATAATAAGTTATTGTAAAATGTCGAACTTTTATTCATGCTATAACGCACGTTTCGTGCTTTTATAAATTCAATGGCTTAATATATTGCCCCCATGAGGGCTGAAACAGCAAAGCTAAAACAAGTGCTTGAATTCTATTAGAGAATGTTGATCCATTCTTCCTGTCAGCTAATTCGTTTTCAATTCGCCTTCCTCCACTTATTCGAAATCCTTTTTATTTTCTGACATTGGTGAACAGCAATTTATTAAATTTATTATGTTCATAAATCAGTTAAACAAACTGGCATTGAAATAAGCCAGCTCTCACTGTTTACTTCGCCGAGAACTTAAAATCCGTCGGATTCTTTCCTCTTTCTTCACAAGAAGAGATTTAAAGGTACATTCCTCCCAACGCCATTTTTCTCGATCCTCCACATCAAGTAAGGCCTTAAAATTATATTTACTTACCGTCAGTCAGTCCCTTGGTAAAAATCCGTTTTAAAATGTGGCGTCTACGAAATTTTCTGTTGAATATTGAGAACTAATTTAATAGCATCCTGCGATTATATGATCCTTTGCGCGCTTAGAATAACCATGGCGTTTCATCTGTGTGCATGTACTAATTTTTAATGGTTTGTGTAACGGTTGCTAATAATTACCATAATATCAAAAATCTAAAAGACTAATGCGGTAAAAAATAAAATTATTTGTGCCAATAGATCGCCTAAAAAATTATAAAGCGTGATGTGAAAATACGAAAATCTTTCCGTTCGGAAAGTTCGTGACGACACAATTTTTGTGTTCATGCTGTTTCGTCTACAACGCCCAAGGCCAACTGAGATAGCACCTGCGTTATTCACACTGCGAGGAACGCAGCTACTATCTCACTTGACCTTGTATTACTCCGCCGAGTCTCGGGAAACGATGCGATGTAAACAGGTGCGGATGGCGATCTGCGCGTGGCTGTTATAAAGCAGGCGGAATGTACCTTTAAACCCGGTTTCTACTACAGAGTATGCAATGCATGAAGATGGCTTCCGCAGGAATGGATTACAACGATTTCACACTTTTTTATTCCTGTGAAATTCTTTTTAGGAATTAGCTTAAACCTCAACGGTATTCCTGCAGCACTGCTACAAATTTGTAGTCTATTGAAAGAGTGGTGACACGACTGGACCGGTGGCTTAACTGAAATCCCCTACAAAAAAAAAAGTCTGTGGTTAGGGGGTGGATAAGGTAGGAGGGACAAGGGGAGTGCACGAGACCCTACTTTCTTTGTCCGCATGTAATCGGTCGGACAGTCTGCATTCCGTATAAGAATATCAGAGGGGGAGACACATGGAATCCAGCCTATATTAGATGGAGACACAGATAACAAGCGACAAAAGCAAAATAAAATTTTGAAATCGTTCGGGAAAACCGACTCCTGACGAGATGGAGAAGTGACAACGGCAGATAAGGCTAAAAATGCGCGGTAAGCCTTATGGAGTTTTCTCTTTTTTTTTTTACTTTCGGTTTAACAGATTTGAATATTTAACGTGCATAACTCTGTCCGACGTTCTTTGGGTTGTAATTAATAACCACAAATTTGGAGATTTCGCACAAAACGCACATTCTTAATTGTCGACCGGTCATAATTGCCAAAAAGAATGTTTGCCGTACGTTACGTTTAGTTTCAAAATGTCACATCGCTTACTTTGAAAAATCGAGTCCATGTTTACGTTTTGTACGCTTAGATTTCAAAGTAAAGGATATTTACCTTTCCAATATCCTTGCACATTTTCGACAGTCCTGTTTTTCTGGAGTTGGGGCGATCAGAATGACTGTCTTCGTCAGGCTACCACATCACCTCTCACTTCGTCGAGACGAACGAATACGACGAAGTGAGCGGTGTTGTGGTAGCCTGACGAAGACAGCCGTTCTGAGCCCCTCCAACACCAGAAAAACAGGACTGCCGAAAATTTGCAAGGAATTACTTTGAAATCTAAGCGTGCAAGACGAAAACCTGTTAAGCCGTGAAAAGAAATAAGTTTGTTTCTCGGGTCTTTTCATTCAAAAAGTAACCAGGCCACCAGGCTTTTTATTTTATTTTTTATTTTATTGGAAGTAACTCAAGTATTACTTTCAACTGCTCAAAACACTTGCATTTTAATTTTACGGAAAACTTGCAAAACACTTAATTTTACAGAGCTGAAAGTGGTTAATTTAGGCTAAATAATACTTATTTTCAGCTCACTGAATTGCTTTTCCTTGTAACGGTAATAAATTTAACTTGAACTAGCAAATAAAAAGCAACGATAAGGGGCAAATTTGACCGTCCACCAGGCAGGGCCTGAGAAACAACTAATTTTTTTTTCGTAGCCTTACGTTTAGTATTTTGTTGCAATTAAACAGAGATTTAGACTTTTACTGTTAATGTGTAATTATCAGTGCAGTGGCACCAAGGCATTTTCTTTGAAGGAGGGGGGGGGAGGTTATTGGGACCCATGACGTGGGTCTAAGGAGGAGGGGGGGAGGAGAAGGGGTGCGTTAAGCCTCCCAGAGCCGTGTAAAACAAAGAATTGTAGGAATGTTTAAAAGACCAATTTTTCCGAGTTTTATTTTGTTGCAATAAATGCTTTATTTGTTAATTTTACCAAACATTACTAGGTCCGTGGGGAAAAACCTCCTTGAGTCAGCCACTGCAGTTGCACGTGATGAATTTTTTGGGGGGCCCCCACTCACAAGGAAAGAAGGAGATTTAAGCTTGGGAGGGGACAGGCTTGTGAAGGTATGAGGGGGTGATGGACGACCCGACAACTAAGACTACTTTTGTAGTTAAAAATCACAATCCCACAAGGTTTTTTTTAACGGATTGCATTTCGTGCAGAGAGAGAGTGAAATAAGTTACATGCGCTAGTTTGTTGGTCTGCTACAACACTCTGATGCTCGACCGAGTTTAGGCTCATTCAAAATCTAGAGACCGTCACTCCTTGTTCTTCCTGCTTTTACAAAACCTTTGATGCCAGAAGGGAAAACAAAAACTTAAAATTGTTTAGTAGTCTGAAATGCGAAGGTTTCCCACCAAATCGAAGAGCCTGGAGTGGGAAACCAGGAAAACTCGGGGAAAATTAAACTCTGAGAAAGCTCTGGGGAATTCTCAGATCTTCGATGAGAATTTAAACAGGACTATACGTTTGAAATTCAGGGAATTCTCTGATTTTTTTACAAAAAACCTGGAAAGCTTTAGGGGGAAAATAGCAGTAAAGGTTATAATTAAGCCTAAGTGCATAAAAACATATTGTGTTAACATACTGCGTTAAAAAATGATATCCTTCTATTTCTGTATTGACGCCTTCAAGTTTTGTTACATGGGGCTCATTACACTTTTGCTCAATACAATGTGAGCCCTATAAACTGGTAAAATGTATGCCAAAAAATATCCTTCCTAAAATTACGTTAAATACTCTGGGATGGAAATACTACGGAATACCTGGAAAACTCAGAAAAAATTTATTTCAGTATTTTGGTGGGTACCCCGTATTAGAGTTGTGAAAATACGATTAATCTGGATTAATCTACTAGGCATAAACGATTAATGGGCGTTTCTTAAAATGATTAACGATTAACCCAAGGCTGAGGCAACTTCTTTGATTAGTATGTGGAAAAGGAATTTTGTAACGTTTGAAGAGTGAAGGTATGGGCTGGGTTAGAAATTAAACCGTGACGTGTTTAAGAAAAGCGCACGATTTAAACAGTTTTTTGGTTTACGATTAACTGATTACACTAAACAATTAGTAACGAATGCTGCGATTAACGTTTAAAAGATCAATGTTTACAAGGGTTAGATGAACTAATTAATTATTTATCATGTATTTTTAACTTTATGGGTGTCCTGCTGGCGAAAAACTGAACACAAAGTAGAAATCTTTGTTAAATTGTAGAAAATGCTGTATGTAACTGACAGTGGGAGACACAGGAAAATTGTTTGGGAAGGCTAGAGGAAATTGGAATTCAAACTGAAGACGAGAAATTCATCGCAACAGTCCAGATAGGAGATGGGGGGGGGGGGGATGAGTCAGTCCGTTGGAGCCATGTAAAAAATTCATTTTCAGTATTATTACGTGTTGTTGAAACTTAAAAATAAATTCATGATTTTTTTAAACTGTAATAATCGGCGTATTATTTACTTTTACCAAACGCTATGCTACTTATAACTTTGGGACTGAGACCAGGTATTTGTCCCCCTTTGCTCCCCCAACATCCCCTCTTCAGG
Organism: Lithobius niger; assembly: GCA_023313725.1. Classification (NCBI taxonomy): domain Eukaryota; kingdom Metazoa; phylum Arthropoda; class Chilopoda; order Lithobiomorpha; family Lithobiidae; genus Lithobius; species Lithobius niger. Next base: position 24,815 of record JAHWFP010138349.1, on the reverse strand, counting down.
TGCGCCACTGTTAACGGATGCTAATCGCTCTTTTCGGGTTTAGCGCGTTGATAAGGGTAGGGCATTTCATATAACCTACTATTTTTCCCTGCAAGTATAATGTAGCGGGGCTTCGACAGTGTTGATCTGAGTATTCGGAAAGCGGGTAATAATTATTGTGAATGGAACATCTGAAATTATACAAATTCATTCCCGCCCCTAAAAAACCTGTCTTGTTGTAAACGAAGGAAACATTTTTTTTTCGCTGGGGGGGCAAGGGGGGGGGGGGGGGGGTAGAGGGAATTTTTTTTTAAATTAATTTCTTTTGAACCTTAAGTCAGCCGAAGCAATTTAATACTCGTGTGTCTGAACCGGCTCAATTTTGAACATTACCAGATTTTTAGAGAAGAAGCAATATCTGGTAAGGGGAGGTGCCAGCCCGGGGATTCGATCCGGGAAACCTCCGATCATCGTAGGGACCGAAGGATTGTCCAGAATTGGCCAGGAGTGTTCACATAGCTGCTGAACAGGAATTAGGAGCATGGTAGCCTCTCACGCTACCCTGGCCGGCAGCCCTGGCAGGGACTTTGCCAAGGTCCCCTTTCCAGGGGTTCGACTAGATCCGCAAGCCTCCAGTAGCCAGGCTGAGATCTCTCACTGCGGGCGAATGAGTTTAGTTTTGCAGTTTAAAGCAGCAAAAATTGTTGGAAGAATCCATTTTGTTTTGGATATGATACTGTTTTTTTTTCCCCATTTTCAAGTTCGCGAAGACAGTTTACCTCTTTGTTTGCTGATTGTAGTCATTTCTTCATCGAATTCGACCTTGAATTTTAATGGCGGGTTCTTTGAATGGGTTGGTTCCACCCCCAAGTTAGCCCGGCCGTATGCTTCGCTCCGTGTTTAGTCTTTAGTTTTAGAGATGGTTGTTTGTGTTTGCGGCGGCGGGCGTCCGTCGTAGAGGTCAGTGGCTCCGGGCTTGCACACTTGTTGTTCGCCACATTTTTCGATTTGCAAGACGGTGTCTGGCGCATGCGCACCTGTTGTGATCCATAAAGATGAGCCTATTTACGAGTGCTTGCTAATGACTACTTCCTCCGATGGGTCTGATAAATACAGGGGGCCCCGAGCCAAATCCTTCCAATACGTGGGATGATAAAAAATGGCCTTTCGATTCGAACCTCCAGGGCTTGATGATCGGTCGGAGCGCCATTCTGCTATCACTTGGGCCGAACAACGAGATCTCGCTTACAAATTTCAAACTCACGAAGTAAGCGAGCCTCAACGAATTTGCGTAAATTCGTCTGGGTATGTCTGGAAAGTTTAGCCGCAGATGTATAGATTTCACCAGTAGAGGATAAGTTGTTACGCAGCAAAAGAGACGGTATACGTTATTTTGGTTGAATAACCTATGCATTCCAGATTTCATGCATAAAAATAAATGCAAACAAAGCGTGTTTCCGTTACGCTGTGAAATTTCCAGTTTTTATTTTGAAAACCTGGGTTTATACAAAGTCCTGGCAAGTCCCTGAAAAATAGGAGCCAAAATTCCAATACTTTAAATACTGGAATTTTAACAGTCTGTAAGAAAAGGCCTGGAAAGGGATATTTCGTACGGTTGTCTAAAATTACTTTGATATCGTACGGTTATCAAGTTTCCCCTTCCCCCAATGAATAATTAGGCCTAAATAAAAAAAAAATAACTCGTTTTAGAAATTCGTTAAAGGAAAAAAAAAAGAGAATTACAGAAAATTTCTTTAGAACTAACTGAGGCTAAAAAACAATTGGCCTTAACTCTCCTATGACACAGAAATATTTGTTTGTGTAAGTTGTATAAAGAATGTACCGAAGCTAGTAGTAGAGGTACACAGTTTCAAATACAACTCTTCAAAAAAGGACCTAGGAAATTTTTTTATGGGATCCTGGAAAGTTACGAAGAGTCATGGATTTCTTTAAAAGAAGCTCCTGTATAAACCCTGGCAAACGTTTTCGGCCCGAAAGTAACCATCTTCAGCTAGCAAAAAAATTCTAAAATTTGTTAATCCCATTTTTATCCCCATAAATGAGTTGAGCAGATTTTTTTTTCTGACTGAAAGTAGCTGTCTTACAGCAGACAAATTTCTCCAATTAAAATTGGAAATTTCGCAGCATAACTGGCGTAATATTATTCTGACTGTGATAGTGAATATACGTAAAATCGGCGCTCTTAGTTCAACAAACAACTTTGCAAGATGACAAAAATAAGTAACCTACTAGCTTTAGGAGCAGGTAATTATTTATGTCTGTAGGGGGAGGGGAAAGGGTTCCAGATGAATTGAAAATTTGACTATTAAATTTTTGATGACTCTATACGATGAAACGATTGTGATCCCCTACCGAAAAAATATGTAAATGCGCTTTTCGTAAGCTGATTGAGACTGTCTGCAGATGATTTCGTGTAGCACTCCGCACCAACAAGTTAGCAAGGAAAACGTGCCTCATTTTAAAAGAAAACAAAAGATTGAGTTAAACTTAAGGTTCTTTAAAACACCGTTGTTCCTTGCACCCATCTTTTGTCCGAGTTTCACACAATAAGGAAGACGAACACAATGTTGCTAGTATAGGCCCACAACCTTAACATAGTAAACCTGAAAGACAAGAAACCAAGGGATCAGGAGGAAAGGCTTTTCTAAAAAAGTTTATTGAAAAAACGACAGAGTACTGACACTGACAGCTACAAAACCTTATAAACACTCACATCATAAGGGGGAGCCCCTCCCCCCTCAGAAGATGTGGCATTTAAAAAATGTTGACTTCTGAAAGTATCATTTGTGAGGTTCAAAAAAGGCTGTTTCATCCAGTTTGGGCAGTGTTTTTTATGGCCCCTCTACCCCTTGACGATCCTAAAAAATGTATGACTCCCCCTGCCCCCGCGAGAGGGTACAAAAACATTTTGCCCCCCCCCCCCCCAAAATCCCCCCCCCCCCCCCCCCCCCCCCTCTCATCGAAGATAACTTATTTAAGACGTTTTATTTCAAGGCGTTTTATATTAGGTGTTTGTATTAGGTGTTTGCATTAGGTGTTAGGTGTTAGGTGTTAGGTGCTAGGTGTTAGGTGTTAGGTGTATTAGGTGTTTGTATTAGGTGTTTGTAAGGGTATATCTGGTACTAGGACAAAGCCAATCTTCGTTACAGCTACGTTCTTCGAATAATTCATAAAAGTTCAGAATCGAACCCATTTCTCATTTACTCGAACGCAGCTAATGCAAAATTCAAAACGATGCTGTGATTATTCTTTAGTTTAAGCATAGATAATTAACACACCCAATACAAATTCTTAACATTATTTTATCTTACCATCTTGACCATTTTGGCCAGGCCTCGCTCTCATTATGTAAATGTGTTAATATATTATAGTTTCATGAATAATTTATCTGCCTAAAACTAATTTCTATTCAAATCCTGTCCAAAACTTTTAGGAGATAATGAATGTCTTCGGCCGACGTTGGAGCCACGACAATTTGGTTTGGCCATTTAGCTCAGCTTAGGTACGCTGGGAGTTTCAGCACTGTTGAGTGTGGTCAGTTATAGTCTTCAGTGTGATGAAATTGGGAGGATGCTACTACCACAGATTAATTTCCGCTTGACATATCTTTCGGTTTGTCATTACCAAGAACTCGGTTCGGTTCCTCATTTAGACGGCTCCCATTGTGATTTTAACTCCGTATCACTTCTTCCTTGGTTTAGAGGAGCAACAATGACTCCATAGCATGGCTAGCATGTAGTGAACTATTTACGAAGGGCACCAGATTAAAATGGAGGTAAAAACAATGGAGCATCTAGCCAAGCCAAGCCAATGCTGTGAGAACGGCTTTCTTAAGCCTAAGAAACGTTATTTTGTCCAACCCCTTATGCAACGAAACATATATCCTGAGCCGTGAATCAGCTTCCTCCAGTCGGTATTATAGCCCAAAATCTGCCACGGAATTGTACATTAAATCAAAAAGGAAGTTCTATTTTCAACTTCAAACTGCAGTTCGCTATTATTCCCCCACGGTGTTCAACACTGACTGCTGTTCATCAAGACTTGAGTGGCATAACAGTAACTATAGAAGTGCTGTAAAGCTTGGGGGATTTAATTCAGTAACAAGAGAAAGTCTCAGGTCTATTATATTAAATTCACTTTCCAATACATTAAGACACACGCTAGTACGTTGCCCGCCAAAATTCAACAATGTCAACGTCTGTCATATCCAGATAAAGTATAATTTACAACTTTAACTTTATTAAATAATTCCAAATTGTTGGATGGGCATTACATAGTAAACACACTATTGCCTGCATTATAGGCAGGTTGCCACAAATGAACGTCTGCAGCATTTTGTGCCATCGAGTTCTGTCTAGCACTTGCTTGCCGCAAAGAAAGGAATGCACAAAAAAGTCTCTATTAACGTAATAAACAAGCCGCACGCCTCCTTAATTATTGAGTGAAAGTTTGGTACGTCTTCGTGCACCTGGGAGCAAGCTGTAAAGGTTAACGTTATTACTGTTACTATAGTCGGTTCCACATTATGGTTGCAGGAAACTGACTGTATGACGCCACCTTTTCTTGCACTACGAGTGCAAAAAAACATGTAAATTATCCACCCGTACACTCTAACAATAACTACGAAGAGTCTACGTGTGTGATATCGACATGTTTTTGTACTCGTATAAAGTGAAAGGACGCGTGGCGTCAAACAGTCACTTTCCTGCAAACATAATGTGGAAGACACTATGCATGGCGCCACGTAGATTCTTTATATTCTATCTTGGCGCCATCTAGGGACAGTAATATCGTTAACCTTTACAGAATGTTCCCAGGTGCACGAGAACGTACCAAATTTTTACTCAGTAATTAAAGAGGCACGTGGCTTGTTGGTTGTGTTAAAATAGATTTCTTCGTGCATTCCTTTGCTGGTAATCCGTTTTTAAAGCAAATAATTAAATACAATAATTAGAAACAAGTAAGCGTGTGAACATGGCCACTACTAAATACATTTCTTTACAGCGAAAAGAAAATCTCCGTAAAACAAAACTTGCTAAGGATTCTTGCCAAGCTTTTAGGCCGTTTGAAGTTGTGGCAATATCAAACTCCATGTTTGTTTTTTTTTTTGTTTTTTTGCCAAATTAATGATCCACCGACTAAAACTTCAAACAACAAACGTTTGAAGTCGATACCATTACTTCAAACGGCCAAAATGAAGCTTGTTGGAAATCCGAAACAAATTTAGTTTTGGGGTAAATTTCTTGTAGCTGAATTTTTTCACGCAAATTTATTACCTTGTTTTTTACGAACATTGCCTTTAGTATGGATTGACCTCCTTTTTTATCAAAAAATTTATGAATACACAATGACAAATTGTAACAGGTTTTCAAGCTTAAATATGGCAATATGCTGCTCTTATTTGTATATTGGCAAGGTGCACATTCTGTGTAGCCATGGTTCGACACAACATCTGGTAGGTGCCACTAATCAATTATGAATACATTTTATTAAAACTTAATAGTACTATGAATGACAGCTTATAATTTTCACTTAACTGTAAAGCTGAGAAAACATGACATTTCGTTAACTCAAAAAAAAAGTAGCGCTATTTGCCTTAATGATGAAAAATTTTTACAACACGTCTGTTAATTTGCATTAAGATTGAAGCTTGGGATCATGCAAAGCTGATTTGTAGTCCAATAGCCTAAAGTAAGCAAACCTCTTTGCCGACATAGCCTTATGCTGACTACGCTAAATTGATGATTTTTATTTGAAATAATGAAATGTGCAATTGAAAACATTGCATCTGTGTAAGTGCTGTTGTGCTTTACCAATCATATATTTAAAACGTAAAGCACAACAGCACCTACACAGATGCAATTTTCTCAATTGCACATTTGATTATTTCGATTCAAAATAATCAATTTATATCCGTGTACATTTTAACAAGTGAAAATTCAATCATATAACCCCTTTTTTACGGCACACTTGACGTTTTTGTTTGTAATTGAATATAATGTGGTTGTTTTTTGTTTTTTTTTTAATAAACGAAAACAATAGAAGAAATGGCTTACTGCTTTTCTGAAAGCTTTCAATGAATACTAGGCTATCAATTTATTTCTGCTTTCGTAAGTTTTCGTTTATATTTTGTTTGTTTTTCACTTGGTCCACTTTAAGTTCTAATTCTAAACCTCGGGCTAAAGTGTTCGGCAAATTTTCGTTATTTAAAAAATAGACATTTAACGAAATCAGCTGCAAATATTAACCATAAACGAAGAAACACAAAAGGAGTAAACAGTTATAATGACAAGTGACCAGAAAAAATGATAAGAAAATTCAGGTATCCGGCAACTGAATCCGGGATGAATTATTCACTAGATTGTATAACTAATTTTTGGGGCTCAAGACGTAAATAAATGAGAATGAAAGTGCTCAAATGTTTAAAAACAGCCGTAATTGGCTCTGAGTGGACCTCGGTCATCTTGATCGTCAGCACCAGACACACAATACGTGCGAATAGTGACATTACTCTTTATGTAGGATGAACTTTTTTTAGGATAATCGGAGGCAAGGTCGAGTGGAACGATAGTATACAGGAAGGTTGGTTTTTCCCCACCTCATTAAGTCGTTTTCTCGCCAATATGTTTGTGTAACGTCACTGGTTCCGGTCTGGTTTGGCTTGTGCGCATGTGCGTAAGCTGTTGAGCTGCATTGTGACGTCACTGGAGGCACCAAAATCAACCGCCAATGGAAAAGCAATATGCAAAAGGCTCGGAAGAGACCCCTCCTGTATCGGAGGTGTTGCATAGCTTGTAAGCAGATAAGAGCTAGCAACCATACTCCAGATCCATTGAGTTGCAAAATTCTTAGCATTTTCTTCGACTTTGAGAGATGTTTTACGGGAGAAATTGCAATCTGATCTTCTCAAACCCGATTCGTGGGCGGCGGAAGAATTCTCCGCTTTCGCTTTTAATCTTGATAACGAAATGCCACATCGCCTACGAATTTATGTTTCCTGGCGCATGCGCTTTATGCACGGCGGAAACAAGACTATAGGAATCGAGAAGTGGCAAGACGAGTTTAAACTGCCAGTCAATCTTGGGAGGGGAGGGGATATTGGCCCACATTTACATGACAATCGATGAAGAATTTACTTTTGGATTGAGCTTGCAGCTAAACGGCCATCGGTATTCAATGAATAGAATATGGAAGTCATAATCGAAGTTAATAATAGGTCAAGTGATCTAGTTCTTGGCCTATTATTAGTTTCATTATGACGTCATAGAAGCGCCATATTCTAATGTGCCTCTTGAATACTTAAAGAACAGGAACAAGTTCTGGTTGTCTGTCACGACGGGTAACTGGAGTAAGAAAGGGATAATAAAAGATGAAAAGTATAGAAATTCTATCCTCAATAAAGATATCTTGATAAACTTTAGTTATCCTGCACTGAATGAGCTTCTTTTGGGTGCAATAAATTTTTTAATGTCGTTGCTTACGCTTAGAACGCATTCTACGTTGACGATACGCGTAACTGTATACTTACAGCCGCAACACGAATTTTGCATACGGCATAACGTATTCTGTATAGAACAGTAACAATACGGCAGTGACACAACGTAGTATTATTGTATATAACTCTATGCCGGAGCCAGTAACAGGGTTAGCTGCAAGGGTCACTGGAGGGGGAAAATAAGGGCCGTCTTACTGAAGCCAATGCTGTTAGAGCGGATTTCTTAGGTCTATTGCGCGATTTTTGTCGATTTGTTGGCAGTTGCTGACATTTTTACACTTTTCTTTTCCGATTACAACCTAGCAGCATAAGGGATTGGAGAAAACAACGTTTTTTAAGCCTATGAAATCCGTTCTTAAAGCACTGCCTTGACTATAGTCTGTTCCACATTATGCTTGCAGAAAACAAACTGTATGATGCCACGTTTCTTTGCACTACGAGTGCAAAAACATGTGGATATCACAATTGCAAACTCTACACAGTTACTGTTGAGTCTACGAGTGGGATATTTACATGTTTTTACACTCGTAGCGGAAGAAAACGTGGCGTCATACAGTTAGTTTTCTGAAAACATAATGTGGAACAGACTATAGAAGTGCCGTTGTTTAACCCTTCGTTTAATCTAGTGCCCCTTGCAGCTATCTCTCTTGTAGCCAATATGACGTCACATGACGCTGCTCTATAACGTCATATTATTATATACAACTTTATGCCGGAGCCAGTAATCGGGCTAGCTGCAAGGTGCACTGTATAAACATGGAGGGGAAAATAAAGGGCGTCTTACTGAAGCCAAGCTGTTAAAGCGTATTTCTTAGGCTTAAAAGATGGCGATTTTTTCGATTTGTTGTCATTTGCTAAAATTGTTAGCAAGTGCAATCTTTTCTTTCGCGATTACAACCTCGCAGCATAACGAATTGGAGAAAAAAAAAACGTTTTTTAAGCCTAAGAAATCCGCTCTCAAAGCACTGGCACAGTTGTGTTTACCTCAATTTTAATCTAGTCCCCCTTGCAGATATCTCCAGATGCAAGCCTCGTATAGCCAATATGGCGCTATTGTTGCTCCTCTATACATTTTGATATGTTTTGAACAAAATGCTTGACTAAGTGTGGAGGGCCGTACCTTGAGCTCACTAAGTCTTCAGAATGTATAATAAAAAATTTGAAAATTACTTAAAACTTGGGGTAGGCACCCTACGCCACATTTTAAAAATTCATGGAAATTTTCAGCGCGTCCAGCATTTTCCATTCACAGCGAACCACTCTTCTAAAGCGAATGTAGGGTTGAGTTTGTGCGCTTTTTTATTTATAAACTTAGGGAATGTTACGTAGGCCTATAATTGTCAACAGTGGCCTATAATTGTCAACAGCTTTAAAATTATAATTTCCGACGTGTATCTTTTAAAATTAATTCGGTATGCAGGTAATCAATAACTTTTGAATGACAACAGAAAGCGTAAATAGCACGAATTATTAAATACTAATTAATCGATTGTTTGAGGAAGATTAATGAACTTAATCACGAATAACAATTCACTGCATAAATCACGAATCATCATTAAATAGTTTGAAAACTTTTGTTATACTACAGAATTTATTTGCCTTTCCACAGTGTTGAGTTCATCTATCAGTCTATGGTTTACGTTTACACTTTAATTAAAACTGAGATAATGCTAGAAGTTACTTTCGTTCCGGACTGGTCATTACATTAAGCAAGTCGGTGACAAGCAGGACCATCTTGCAGAACTCTTCAAACAGGACAAATGTTACTCGTAAGTGCTTCTCATAAGTGCTGGTGACAAGTGCAAATGCTACTCGTAAGTGCAATCTGAAACAAAACCCACAAGGTTGAAAGAACCCCCCAAGTTTCAGCCAATGGAAGTAGTGATATCAGAACAAAAAGGGCTGCCACCACGTTGCTACATGGTGTGCCAACCCTAACCGAAAAGTGTTCCCCTTAGCAAGTTGGGGTATCACCCCCTCCAACGAACAACTGCCAAGCTAATTCTGCCGATTATTAGATCAAAATTTTAATGAAAAACCTGACCACTGCTACAACCCATAGCAATAGTCACGTTTTTCATTTAACGTCTGAAGTAAAAGGCGGTTGGATTTAGCTTGGCAAATGTGTATTGGTGGGGTTGATATTACTACTTTCTAAGGGGAACTTTGAAATAGTTTATGCACTTGATTAAAATACAACCATTGCTTGTCAGGGCACAAAGACTACCCATTTTCATCAATTTTCAAGCTGTTTCGCCGCATACGTATATTTATCCTCACCATCGTTCGCTCAGCTCTGGTTTCTGTTAAGTCAGAGGGTCAAAAGGTTTTAGCGAGCGTTAACCGCACTCGGTTTGTTAAGTGGTCGCTACGCAACAATGCTTGAATTTAATAATGACTTTCTTACAATGAAGTGTGACAATTGACCTTGGCGGTTGGACCACTAGCGTGGTCCTTGATATAACGAACGTTATTTTCCAAAACTTTTTCAAAACACGAGTCCAAGAGAAATAATAGATACCATACAAACAACCTCATGAGTGAGCTTTCTTTCATGTGGTGTAATAGGCTAATGTCCACCATACATTTGAAGTAATAAATAAAGTAATAGCCTAATATTGATAATAATGTTCTTCTGACTCATCGAAGTAACTAAGAGAGAGATGAGATTAAAAAAAAAACAGAACACCTTCTAGATAAACACGTTCATATTTCCTTTGGATTTTTGCCAGTTCTGAAATTTAACACCAGACTGACAGCGTTTCTTGCCAGCTGAAATCTTTATCTGTCGCTTCATTAGCGTTATTGGTTTATTTTATCCTCAGGGGCTCAAGTTTTCAAGGGGATTGTTGTTGGCTGCACTTTTGTGGGGGTTATAAAATGTGGGTGAGGGTGGGACCGGGCGGGAGAAGGTTGGCGAAGCCCAAGGCGCTTTTTTACCTGTACACCTTTCTTCGCTTTCCCCTGGCAGAGGCAATGGCCCCTTCCAAGCCAGACCACCCAGAGACTCAGAAAGGATGGCCCAAAATGCTCCGTCCAACTTGAGCGAGAGGAGAAACGGACCAAGAAATACCAGAACGCGAACTGGTTGCTCGCCGAACCATTGAATCTTGAGGCCTAAAGGCAGGGATTATTTACGTCAACAACGTCAAACAGACTGACTACCTTTTGGATAGGGTAACTGTTGAGGACAAATTTTGAGCTAAATCCACCAGAAATGGCTGGCTATGTTGACACTCGTGAAATAACTCCAGTTGGCTCTTGTATCACTCGTAAAATAAGGGAAAAGTAACGGGCTGAAGACAGACTTATTACTAAAATGGCAGAAACAGCTGTAACACCTTGTGTACTTGCTATGGCCTCATGGTTGGCCGATACAGAGAGACAGAGGCGTGCACAAGTGAGGGAGTGGTGCAGGAGAGGCACTGCCCGTGCTCTTTTTGGGAAAAAAATGCCCTTTTTGAAATAAATGTGCCCACTTTTGGCTTTCTGAATTGAGAACATGCCTGTGCTGTAGTCAAAGTAAGGTCCGCGAGACCGAAAAAGGGCAAAAAGAAGGCAGGAAAGGGGCATAAAAGGGTAAAAAAGATAACAGCAAGCTAAGAAAAGGTAAAAAAAAAGGGGGGGGGGCCAAAAAAAAAGCCTCCTGACAAGCCAAAAAAAAAAAATAGGTCCTCAGAAGATAATATAACTTTAACTGCCTTTTTACTAGAATTTGCCCCTGTTCTCTCGGACGCTCGTTCTGCCCCTTCAGGAAGTTTTTCAAAGTTCATATCGTCAAGAATGCCTCAAATTGAAGACCACTGAAATCTCGATTTGTGTGAATCAAAACATGACAAAATAACATTGAAACATAATATTTCAGGTGGCTTCAACAAGTATATATTTTTCTTTGGCATACACAAAAGTATTTCATGGCTTTCATATTCATTTCGGGGAATGAAGTTCATCTTGATGTAATTTGGAGTAAAAAATCACCAAATCTTTATTTTATGTTTAAAAATCCATGAGTCTCGCATCCTCTGTGTAGTACCCCATGCCCACGAACCTGTGATAAAGTTTAGATCTTGCGCCTCTCTTTCTAGCAACTGAAATAGAGCCTATATTTGTGGGGAAGAGGTATCAATTCAACTGAGACGTCCACTGACAAGATATGGAGCCCACACGATTATAAGAAAAACACATGCATTTAATTTTCGGCCAATAATTTCCTTTCTGGCCTTCGTCACCTAACATAATCACAATTCATAAAAAAAAACTAGTACCTAGGAGCAAAAATGTAATAAAAACCGTGCTATTTACAATTTACAAGAAGCCAAACAGCAGGGATAAGTCTCATTCTAGCTTGGTAGCCTACAAGTTTTGAAGTACAAATTTAATAATGGTTGTAACTGCAACGTAGTAACGATAGTTTTCGTTTACGGTCAGTTGAATAGCCTACGTATTCGTCTAGACTGTTTAATTCCTTTATGTCTGCTTATGAATACATAGAATTTCCCAACAAGGGAACGCATTCAGTCCGTGGAGCAAAGATGGAACTGACCCATGGGTTATTTGGTCAAATGGGTCACATTTTTATCGTGGGTCAAGTTGGTTATAGGTCAAGACCGTTCACCCACCGACCCGCGGTAACCTTATGGCAATATGTAGTCTTACTAGTACTCCTTAAAAATGTGTCCTACTTATTCAAAAATGATTTCCCCAGAAGGCCGAAAACCTAAATTGCATACTGTATTATTTACATGCTATATTATTGTTTCATAACGTTTTTTCATGGGTCACGGGCGGTGGGTCATGTTTTGCTCTTTATCGGGGATGGGGTTGTGGGGGGGGGGGGGGGGGCGGTAAGGGGGGTCAGGGCCGGAAAAAGGGGCCCCCCCCCTTCCATTACTGCCGTGAAGAGGTATTTTTTTTCAAGAGAGACATTAGGCCTACTTCAAACCAAACTTTATGCACTGTTCAAACACTTAACATGATTGTTCGCTAATGGTCGTTTCTTATCACCGACTATGCATATCGACAACATATCTGCTGATCCCTCCCTATTTCACGCAGTTAACACACTGCAATAAAACTAAACAAGCTGCACATTTCCAAGAGAATGCGATCCTGATACGTCCAACCAAACGTATTGGCCCAAAGAATTCGCTCACAAAGCATTCCGATCTGCAATTTGTGGTTGCCGACCTGCCTTTCAGCAGTGAACGGATTGGATAATGGCCCAATCTGGTGAAGGAAGATAAGTTGTGGATATGTAGGCCTATAGCTGAAAGGGACTATAGGCCTACAAGAGAATAGATTCATTCTCGTTCTATCTCGTAGCCTGATCGTGGCTGACCAATTACTCTGAGCGGCTTTGTTTATGGCCACTATTCCAAACATTTGGCTCATTCGGGGAGAGAGAAATTAAACGCCCTCGTGAGGGGATAGCAATTACCTAGTCACGCGGCAATCTATACACGGAAGAAGAAGAAGGAGGGAAAATACTGCACCCTGTACTCTCCCACCCCCACCACCCTCTATCTGGACCTCCGTGGTTTAGGTCTGCCCAACTGGTGGAACCACACGATGGATGGGCATCACATGTTGAACACACGAAGCATGCGCCACTTGGTCCTCTTCACTATTGTTCTTTTTTGTTAGATTTACACGTTGCTTATTTAACGTCTCTTCACTGGGATCATACTCAAATAATCAATAGCCCCCCCCCCCCCCGAACATGTTTTAAACTGAGTCCGTGATCACCTCATATCGACTTGTTATTTATTTATTTATTTCTGGCTGCTCGTTGTATTGTAGGTTTTGACTGAGCACTTATTATTATTTTTTTTACAATGTCCTTGGTAACGCTATTTTGTCATACATTTTGTTTTTAATTAGTTGGGCGTTGAAATCACTGGTCAGTATTGGTCCTTCCCGTCTTTCCTTTATTATTATTATTATTATTATTATTATTATTATTATTATTATGTACACCGTCTTTACTGGGATGTAGCGTACACCAACAAAGTCTTTGGTGTTTACTAGGATGTACTTCATCAAAGCCTTCGGTCTTTAAACTGTGCTATATACCAACAAAGTCTTCATCCAGTCTTTACTGGGATGTAGCCTACACCAACAAAGTCTTTGGTGTTTACTAGGATATATTTCATCAAAGCCTTCGGTCTCTAAACTTGCTATATACCAACAAAGTCTTCAGTCAGTCTTTCTGGAATATACCAACAGAGCATTTTTGTTTTCTAAATTTTTTAGACGTTAGTAGAGGAAGAAGAGTTTATGATGCTGGTACCACTACACTTAATTATTTATTTCGCACTGACTAAAAGCAAATTATTAGCCTCGAACATTATAAGTATAAATTTTTCATCATCGTTGTCACTTATGGAACCCATTTCTCTACTTTTACTCAGTGCTTTAGGCTTTGTTATGGTTACATCATGTGATTGCGTTTGAAAAAAAGGAAGATGTTTTAGTTCTTCTTATTGTTAACTTCTCATTTTTGCACTAATGGTGTGTTTTACCTCCCAACCTCTCAGCTATCACCATCGTTTTTTTTTTACGGCTTCGTCCAATGATGTAAGTAACCAACGAAGTATATATCAAAGAGTCAATTATGAAAATTTCAAAGTCTCTAGCGAATGCGTTCCGGTAGCTCCGTCTCACGAGGCAATAACCTAATTTCAAAGAAAGTGCAAGCGCAAAAAAAACTCTTGGCCTTGTTCCTTCAAGAGAGCGTGCAATGCACTGCTACCATTTTACCCCCGAAGGCCATTATTAATTGCTCGGCCACAACCCTTTGGCTTCGGGCAAAAATCTTTTTCGGACACTCTAGTACAAAGAGCTACTTTCACGTAAACGTTCTTGCCAAGGTCCGTTCTTGCTATCCTATAATACTATAACGCCTGGTCCACTGATTCCCTTCCCGGTTTTAAACTGGCCGCTGTTAAGTGATGGCCAGCATTTCTGATTTCCGCCCGAAGGCTATTAAAGAGGCGTGGTAGAGTGAGGTGGGGTTGGCCAGAAACAGCAGATGTTGCGGTCACTTTTCAGCCATTATTTCATTCACTTTTGCCTCGCCATTTTGAAGAACCGCAACGATTTTCCACTTGTGGCCTTCCCCATTTGAAACACCTACGAAACACTATAGCGTTTTTATTTTTTTATTATTGTTATTTGTGTGTGTGTGTCCACAACGAATTTCTTTCGGTAGTCCCAATGTACCAATACCGCAGAAGTTGTTCAGTTACACTTCCACGCCTTCATTTTTTGTTTCGTGTCTACATAGAAACACACTAGGCTATACGCATAAAGTTGCCACGCAGAAGAAAACACAAATATTATTGCTTCATGTACCGTAAATCGCCTATTAAACGTCCATAAACTGTTAATATTAATTCGACAGAAATAGGGAAGGGGTGGGCCGTAACAAAGTAACGAAGTATAATTCGAATCTTAACTTCTGTACAGGGGGTGTTTAGGCCTAACTCCATCGCGGAAAATTTGCCGTTCATGCGATCATTCACGTGTATACGTGATCTGGGTTCGGCTAACGCTATGCTTTTACACTCATTTGTTGAAGAATTTAGTTTATGAGGTTACTAGTTTATTTAGTTTGCTTTATGTACGAAGCTTTTAGTAAATGTTGGTGCAAAAAAACCACAATTTAATGAGCTGAAGCAGTGATTCCGTTGAAGTATGAAGCTGTTAGTTAACTTCCAGCTGTGTGTGTGGGGGGGGGGGGGTGGAGAATTTTATTTGTTAGGTTTTTACTCATTGTATAAGGAACTTTGTAATCTCTTCACTCACAATTGTATAATAAATTCATTTATGCAGCAAAGAAACTGTATCGGACAGAGAAGGGAGCTCATCCTCCACTTATATACCCAGTCCGAAATTAAAAGAGCAGCTCACATGAATAATAAGATACAATAAAAACACGGAAAAAGGAGAAAAAACTGCAGGTTGAATCATCCTAAGTCAAATGTACAATCTTAAAAACACTTATTAATAAAAAAAATTTAAATAAAAATGTGTTGCAGATGCAATCGGCATGGCAAGGACCTGAGGTTTGCTTACTTATATTCGACATAAAACTAAAAATTATGAATTACAAAGTTTAAAAGTTTAAATGACGACGATGGCTCGGCTTTAAAGGAAGGGTTGATGGAATGAGGTTCGGGTCACGAATGCCTTACCACCAAGGTTAGACCTACCAGGGACACGATGGTCCCCGATGGCATCGCCAAAACGTGAGGGACAAGCGAAGGGAAATGCCGGGTATCATTGTCAATATTTCTTATGTAATAATAAAATAATGCATCACAAAGCTTCTCCAAGCCGATTGTCAATCCTAATGTATAAAAAAACAATAATAAAAATTAACCATTGCCAAAGTGGTCAGCACAGAAAGGTTGCGAGCCGGTTATACCATACCAATCGTTAAGTAGCGAGATGTTACATTGGTCTGTTAAGAAAACAATCAAGGTTTTCAGTGAGCAATTCGCGCCTAACTAAAGCCCACTTCAGAGTCTTTACATACCGTACTGTAAAGGAACCTTCTGTATTAAGAACTCTCTGTATAAAGAACCTTCTCTTGGTGCTCTGGCTTGTTCGTTATAAAGAGAGCCTACTGTACTGCAGCTCTTTGCCATCCGTTCTCATCCGTTGAAAGCGACGTAGACTACATACAACTTAGTTTGCTGTTCTCTTCAGAAAAATGCTAGAATTTTGAAAGACATATCTTTCGCTTTAACGCGAAACGACTTCTGCTCAATTTTACTGTCGTTTTGGCGGGTTCCCTGTCAGTTGTTTGCTCGAAGGCCAGCAATGCATGCAAATAAGCTTCGGCGTCTCGTTTGTCCTGAGGGCAACACGGCACCGGCACGAGATCTGGTGGCCCTGCTACATGGCCATGCTATGGCTGCGCGTGGCTCAAGCATGCTGGGAAATGCTATGCATAAGAATCATTTAGGAAATTGGAAAATAAGATGCTGCGTTTTCTGCTATTTGTTCACGCGCGTGTAGTCTTCCACTTACAAATAAGGGGGCACGTGCTAAAGGGCAGGTGTGATGTTGAAAACTTGAACGTTAGGCTACTACCTTTGGAACTTTCGAAGCCAGTAAACACAAAAACTAGGAGTAAAACATTCTGCCTATACAATAATTAAAACCATTAACGAATTTAGCAAACTTTTGGGCTCAGTTTTAGGCGAGGAGAATCCGTCTCTATTCTGTAATTTGAAACCCACATCTATGATCCAGTTCGCAATGCCTTTTCACTTCTTAGACTATCTAAGAAAGAAGAAACGAACTCTTTTGATTTTTAATAATAACAAAAATAATAATACAATGAATTTTACTACTTTTAAGAGGAATTTTGAGGTAAGGCTTAAATTATCCGAATCAAAACAACAAAGGAACACAAATAAACTTTCCTGCAAGGTTTCTGAAACTGCGTTGCTGTTGTATTTAGTCCACGTGAAACCTTATTGCTGTATTTGAATGTTTTTTTTCCCTGTTTTCTTTACAGTTTTTAGTTTTGAGCACAGCACGTAAGCTAATAATTAGTGTGTACCTGGGTCTACTCTTATGTAGCTTTAGTACTAGTGTTGGCTAAACGACGTCGCTAATTAATCGTGATGCATTTATCAATAGGGTGATGAAAGGTAAAGAGGCGACTTGACTAAAGCATACTGAACAAATTAGCTAAAAAAGTAAGTCTGTATGTGGGGCTGTGTGTATCGACATTTCGTTAAATCCAAGCCAACACTGACATTAAACCTTACCAATACAGAAATGTTCAATAAAAGTCTACTCAGTAATCTAAACACAACGAAACAAAAACCATAGATTATTCTTTCTTTGTTTAGGAATACAAATTTGTGAAAGTTGAACTCTGGTTTAATTTTATTTGCGTGTAGACTTAACTGTTCTTCGTGTTTCTTTGCTCTTTTGGCTTCGGATCAGTTAAACCGTACCTTAAACATCAAGCGAGTTCGTTTTTGTTTTCTCTATGACACTTTGACATACCAATTTGGTCTTCTGTACTCGCTTGCTTTGCTCGCTAATTAAGTGCAGTTGGAAGTTGATTTGTGTGCAGCTCTGTTTCAGCACCTTTGGCCTTTATTTGCATTATGACAGGACGGCAGGCCAAACTAGCAACGGACATTTTAGCTTTATGTTTTAGTTTCATAGCATTACGAAGAAGTGCAGGATCAACTTACATTAAAAAATAATAATAATAACAACAAGTTTAAAAAAAAACTGCAAAAAAAAAAAGGGTTGATTTTATTTCCGTATATTTTTTTTCCCTTTGGTTTTTCCCTTTAGATTTTATTTCCTCTGGATTTACTTTCTCGGCATTTTTTTTACCTTTATTTAGTTTTAACTGCTCTTATGTCACTGAATGGACCACTTCGCACCCCATACCGCTTTTCATGACGTAATCCGCTTGAATTTACCGTCACCATGGTAACCGAGTGAAACGGTTTCGTGAATGGTGGCAACCAACACAATCAATGGGGCCTAATAAAACAAATTGGCGCTCCAAGTAAAGGGGGCGGAATAATACTCGCGCGAAAGGCACGTGCCCCACTTTAGCCCCTCGTCCATACCGTTCACCCCGATGGCCTCCAAATCACCGATGGCAAACCTTATTTATCGACGAGCTACTGGTGTTGGCGTGATCCCGAACAATGAATGACGGAACCAAGATTTTTCTTTATCTCGTTGCGTCATGTTGTGGTTTTAGGACCATCTACAGAAAATGTGCGCACAAAAAAAAAATGATAATGAATGTACAGCACAAGCTCATTTCAGATGAGCATGCCTACGAGTATGTTTGTACTTCTACTCCTCTTGAACCAAGCCACGTACAAAGACGGGACCAAATGAAATATAATTCAATTGCGCTAGCGTTAGGCCTATTTTCGGCGCCGAAAAACACTGCAAAATAACGTCAAAGTTTTTTCTCATGACATCATAGTTTGTTCATGCAAAGTTTTATTTGGCCTTTGCTCTGTGCAACGTTGTCAAAAAAAAAAGGAAGTTATTACCAAACTTTGGGAACAGTTCGTCATCTCATAATCACAACAGATTCGGTGGTCTAACAAACAAAACGCGTAAAAAAGGACAGCAGGAAATGTCGTTATGGGTTTGCTTTGCGTTTTTTTCTCTGCAGTTGTGGACGACACCCACTCCCATCAAAACCTCACGTGCCTTAACGCTTCAGTGGCCTTCGTATGTGGCCCTGCAGGCTTTTGTTCGTTATGGACACCAGTTTTGAATATGCCATACGATAGCCGTATTTACCCAAACGTATCCCCGTAAGTGCTCTCATTAACTGAAGTTTGGGTTACGGTACCATTAATATTCACGATAGTCTAGAAGGGTTAAGGCAGCTCCACCTGCCGGACGAGGGGAGGGGCATGCACGACCGGAAGTAGCGTGGGAGGGTGCTGTGTTGGGAAGGAACCACGCGCCACGGACGCTGGCTATACGGTCTTTGTAGAAATGCAGTCGGCGCAGAGCAGGGATCGAATTTCTGAATCTATTGCACCCGTTACTTGGGGAGGAATGGTGGGAGGGTGATAGTAAAAACACCCCCGTTTTACGCGGTTCTCCCTCCCTCTGCCCTTCTACGTGCACCTGGCCTTTAAATATGATCCCTACTGCCTCCCCAGTTCGTTCGAAATTGATATTTGTCCCAGATGGTTTGTTGCTACGATGGCTTTCCCTCCCAACCAGACAGTCAGCAATAACATGAACTACTGTGTAAAAAAATAAATCTGTCAGAAGTTGGGAGTTATTGAAGCTGCGGATTTATTTACGTATAGGATTTGCAGGGCTAACTAGAAGAAAAAAATTGAATTTCGTTTTCCTTGATGTTATTTTTTATTGCATACGCAGTAAGACTGCTTTTAGTTTTTTTTTTCTTTTTTTCTTGGTTTACTGCGTTACTTTCACTAGAAAACGGATAGCGACGGTATAACCCAATGCGACGGCTGCTATAGCAACATTATTTTTGAATGTTTATAAAAGTCTACAGTTGAAGAAATTCATCCGCTATGCAGCACACATTCTTCTTTTAGCATTTCAGAATTGCTGCCAACCAATCAACAACATCACAACAAAGTGGACAACTGTCAAGACAGTCATTTAGACATTTAGACACCAACGATTAATCGCTGTACAGTCTTATTGGATGCATGTAATTTAATTTAATCTTAGGCCTACGCATGGATTGAATATGCTTGATCCATGAAGAAATACAAAATGGCGTAAGTCATTCGAAGATCAATATCTCGTACGATTACAAATAGTCTTGAGAATGGAATTTGCTCATTCCTTGTCAATATCTGGACAAGATAAGGTGAGAGAGGACGTGCACATTACTTGAATTCTGAGAAAAATATTTGTTCGTAATTTCCTCTCATGAGTTTTCTAAAGTTCGTCTAACTCGAGCTAAAGTACGTTTTGACCAAGATTTGACCAGAAATTTGAACTAAACGTTTTGACCAAAATTCCTTTTGACCATCTTGCCATAAACTGAAAAGCAATTCTTGTTGAAATGAGATCCCACACTTAAGGATTATTTCATGCAACTTACTAAAGATTCTTTCATGCAACACACTTAAGGATTCTTTCATGCAACGCACTAAGGATTATTTCGTGCAACACACTTAAAGATTTTTTCATGCAAACACACTGTCTGACGAACCTTTTAATTTTGATCCTAGCGCCATGAGTTTCTTAATTTATCCAAATCCATAAGTGTTTACACAACGACCTAATTAACAATTCCATTCGTGTTATTTATACCACGAGCCGTGGCTGTTTGCCGGGACGCGCCTATCACGTGACTGTGCTGGTCCAATCAGACGGCCAAAGATCCGCTATTCTCGTTCGTCAGTGGCTGACTCGTGATGACATCACGGCAAACATCCGTGGCTCGTGGTGTAGTGTTTGCACTTCCTGGTTTTTACCGCGTAACTCATAAATGGCTGACAACTAAGTTTATATGTACCACAAGGATCTACAGTATGACGAGCAAGTTAAAATTATGGTACAGTTTACAAATAAAAATAAAGGAAACGAAAGAGCTTACACGTCGTAACCTTCTAGCTGCGTGAAATTCATACAACTTCCTTCTGGAAAACTTTAGCCTGTAGACTAACGTTAGTTTGGCGGTAATTCCAAAACCTGCAGTTGCAGGGGAAACGGCGTATATAGAATTCCCAGTTTAACCCATTGAAACGCTTCAAGTTGTTTATTTTTTCTACGAATTATTTCAGTTGGCTATTTCCATCCGTGCGATGACTGCTCTTTCCTTCGTCTGTCAAAGTCTCACCGGTTTTGAATGAATAGCTGTATTTTCAGCTGCATCTGAGGAGTTAAGGCACGTCCACCGAAGAAGGTCGTGGGGTGGTGAATGATTGACAGGCAAGGACCAGAAATCCCTCTTTTGTAGACACAGTTGAAGAGCAACAGTGGCCGAGTCTATATTGCCTGGAGCCCCTTCAAACCTCTGCCCCACCATTCACCCAACGACGGATCAAGCTTCTTGACGTACAATACACACTGTCCAATGCAAACTCTTACTGAAAACGAGAATCTTTCTCGTATAGAACCCCACATACAAACTATAGTTTCTCAGATTGGAATACCCCTCGGGTCAATTTCGGGCTGGTGCAGAGCGTACAAAAGGCGTCCAGCTTTCGAAGCAGGCGTATAATTTGATAATGGCGACTGAATTGGCCGCTGGTTCCTGCAGACGCCTACCCTGCGGCCTACAATGGACCAACTTTCGTCCTCTTCTCTCTTCTAGACGCTCCACCTTCTCTAACCCAACCGAGTTCGCATTAAAGACCTATGCCAAGCTGATCAGCGAACGCAAAACCTTTTGTGTTTGCACAAGTGCTTTCCCCGATTCCGGTTTATCTTTGCAGTCGATGCAACAAAAGACATGCAACAAACGGAACTTAAATTCCAGTCTTCAGTTCGGCATTACCCTCCCACCTCTTCGCTTATTCCATCCCCACCATACAAAACTCTTAGTCTATGTGATAACCATCTCTCGTGCTCGCACACCACAGCACTATTCACATCAAGCAAAGGCCCTTTGAAAGCTTTGGCCCGTTCTACCGACGACATCTGTATCAGCTTGAATGCAAAGCTCTCCCTCATACAAACAGAAGCGAACAAGAATGGCGATAAGCATCGAAGAAATTACAGTTCATAGCATAAAGAACAAGTGGGGGAGTGAGATGTAAGAAGGACAAAGCAAAGCCGAACACCAAACACACTCGTGTCCTGTGGCACAGTCCTCATTTTCAGCTGTTGTTAGTTTTTTAATGTCTTGTCGAAAAAAACTGAAGGAGGATACTGTACTGTACTGTACAACAAAGAACATAATTAAAAGAATGAGTCGAGTTTTTTTTTTATTTTCGAAGCAGTATACAAGAAGAGTCATAAAAGTGAATTACCCACCACAAAATCAGATGCCCGTGCGTGGATTGGGGCAACACGAAAATGCCAGGCATCAGGATTACAGGAACAATAATTTAACAAATATATAAATAATAAATAACAAATAGGCCTAATATAAGTTTGTTGCAAACGCTACTGGAACGGCAAGGACCTCATGGTCACTAACTGCGCTCCGATGTTAAAACTAAAAATTACAAAGTTTAAGAGTTTAAAACGAAGATGATGGCTCGGCTGCAGAGGAAGGGTAGATGATATTGGGGTGGGGCTACGAATGCTCATGTATAAGCATAATACTTATGTATAAGCAGGTCTATAAAAAAACAAAAAACAAAAAAAAAAGGACGTAAAATTACAAAGGTAAAAGAGAAAAAATACATGGATATCGGATAATCCAAAGAAAACAGAATGGCACAATCACGCATTGCCGCAAAAAAATGAAGAATGCAAAAGCTTTTAGACATAAAATAAAAAATTGAAATTAGATAAAAATTAACTCACAATATGGAACATATTTGCTAAATTAGTTGGGTTTAGGCCAAGTAACCGCTTGAACAAATGTTTAAATGTTTCTTAAACGATGACATCTTATTCAAACTTTTCATTTTTGTGGGCAAGGAATTATAAAAATTGTATACCCAGAAAGTAACCGCATTTGTTAAGTCCTTTGGGAGTTAAATATAAGACTGCCCTAGCGAGAATTGAACCTTCGACCTTTGGGACCAAAGGCCAAAGCTATTGGACGTGTCAGTATGTTTTAGCGGTGAAGCTCCGGCCTTTGGTCCCAAAGGTCGAGGGTTCAATTCCCACTCAGCCAGTCTGACATTTAAGTCCAAAAGGAAACGGAAATAGGTTTGCATCTTTATTTACGTATTATGCTATTAGCAACACAGCTGGTTCATTACTTACGTACAAAAATGGAATTATTTTTGGTCCAATTTTTGTTCAGTACGTTGTATTTTCTTTTATGACCCATTTTTAAAACTACTTTTTGTTGTACTTACATACCGACGTTTTTATTCCATTCTGCACGCAATTTTGTACAGCCCTGCAAAATGACAAACATTTTCCAACGTGGTATGGGACGCATTAAGTTGTAAAGCCCCTGATGTAATAACATGCTATTATGGCAAGCGCTAGCATACCTTAGAATCAGCAACCGTAAATAATTGTTATCTTTTTATGTCTCGTCTTTTCATATGGCGGAACAATAAAATAAAACATTTATTAGAATTATTACAGCCACTTGACGTTGTCAGTCAGTTAAGTAGCTGCACGCATATTACGCGGGTCAAACAAAGTTCAAATCGTCAGTCGACTCGTAACTTACTGGCTAAGTGACACTTGGTGACAATGCTGTATGACAATTATTAAGAAGCAGTCTCTGGAAAGTGTTCAGCTTTATTATAGGATTTTCCAACTCCGTCTTGGCATTTTCGTATTTGCGTCGATTATGGCACTTCAAAAATCCAGGGTTTTTTCCTTGGATTTCACCAGATAACCCGGTTTGGGTTTAGCTCCATTGTGAACAAACAACAACACCAAACAACAACGACGACAACAACAACACCACCAGGCAACAACAACAACAAAAGACAACAACAGTTGAGGTTACAACCGTTAATAACATAAAAGTGACAGTAACTCACTTACATTTATGTTACATTCCGCATTGTGCAATAACATTATTTATATAATATAATGATAATATAAATTTATTGCCCTAGTGACAAGGGCAAGAGAAGAACAAAGTTGTCACTCATACTGTTCCCACATTAACACTTAATAGTTACCTACATCCACTAAAACAAGATAAAAACACAATTCCTAAATAGTTGAAAGGGAAAAAAACACAATTCCAAAAACACAAGATAAAAATACAATTGATCAATAGCTTCTCGGGATGACTGTCATCGTATCAACAAATTTATTAATCGTACGAAGTTACAAGTTATACAATCCATCATGACGAGCGTAGATGTCTCTCTAGCTTAATACCCGCAAGTTTTGCCTTAAAACCATGTAAAGAAGTTCCCATAACAACATCTTTTGGCAATTCATTTCAGATATTAACAATACGTAGGGATATTTCAGTGTTAGCCTGTGATTTAAGCCGATATTACATAGGCCTATTTTCGCATGGCCAAAAATAAGACTTTAAACGTTTTTCTCTTCGTAGCCTTCTTCGTCAGTTGGTGATCCACCCAAAACCAAAACTGGTAGAAAAACCCGCCAAGTTTCCAAAAACGGTCGGCCTTTGAAGGTAGTGATATGATTCCACCAGGGAAAGGCTGCCAAGGTTATTCCTATTAGCCAAGTTAATCGCACATACTAATGGTTCGAAAGTTAAATGAAAACTTGAAGATTGCTACTAGCGGTAGCACCCGCGTTCCAGATTCTCCGTCATCCAATAAGCTGATGTGGGTCACGTGATCTGGGTTTAGTTATGAAAATCGTGGCGCTGCTGCGAATAGTATTGTTCCATTTTTAATTTACCGCTGTTTTCGTTATATTGCTCGAAGATTCTGCGGCTCTGCATCTAGGAATTGAAAGGTGAAAAAGACGCTAAACTACTTTTCGAGCCCTTTGCCCTGTCGCGAACATTCAAGTTGAAGTGCATTTTAAAATCACTCGCCGGGGCAGACTCAAAATTCAATTCGTTGGTTTGTGTCGTCTTGCCTCATCGAACCCAAATTGGTGCCTGCTTCTTTTAGATTCCATCTGCATGGAGTCAGTCTGGTTAGTCCGGTTGGGCAAATCGACGTTTAACAAAAAAAAAAAAAAAAAATACGTTGCCTGAACGTGATTGTGTCCACAGGTCTGTAATTGGTGAGTC
>JAHWFP010138348.1:10818-34738 GCA_023313725.1 Lithobius niger | reverse complement strand
GGGGTGGGGGGTATGCAGGAGAGCACATCCATGTTACTCCGCACGTCCGTAAGTTTTGGCAGAAAGCTCCGCCTGTGCTTCTCTGCAGTGCGCTTGTGTTTGTGCGCCAACTTTTCTGTGCGCTTCGGGATTTTAAACGAAGATTGTCGGCAAGGCTGATCAAGACTGATCTGTAAAAACTGTACATGAGAACTGAACCACAGTTAGTGCCTTTTCAGTACAATGGACAATGGGGTGGGGGGTATGCAGGAGAGCACATCCATGTTACTCCGCACGTCAGTAAGTTTTGGCAGAAAGCTCCGCCTGTGCTTCTCTGCAGTGCGCTTACGTTTGCGCGTCGAGTTTTGCTCTGAAAGACTTAAGCCGCCATTTAGATTAAATGTATAGGTTCGATTCCAGGCTGCACGTGACAACGTGAATTTATTTCGTCTAGATGGCCGCACACTGGCTTTGACTGTAGTCCCTGGACGCCATGACGGAGTTTATTTCATTAATTTTTTTTTTATGTATAGCTATACGCCTCGTCATCGAACGATAGTGCATCGTTGATATAAAATATATTTCAAAGTCGGAACAACGTAATTCACACAAAGCGCCAACAACACTTTCATACTGTGAAAGAAAATGCGCCAGTATGACATTTTATTTGCTCAGCTTCTTATTAATAAATGGTGGATTAGTTTATGGTGTATTCTTGACATGAGAACTGGCTGATGTCTTGACATTGTCTGGGACGCTACGATTGGTCGAAGGTATCTCGTTTAGGATCATCGGTTGACAGATATCAGTTTCGATTTGGATTGGCAACGGAAAGAAATACATACCGATACTACGTTTTGCTCGTTTAACGGAACGCTGTAATTAACTGTAATGGCTGTTTGCTGTGACGTGCACATCACGTGACTGGGCTAGTCCAATCAGACGGCCAAACAGCTGTTGTTCTCTTTCGTCATTGGCTAACTCATGGTGACGTCACGGCAAACAGCCATTGCGCGTGGTTTACAGGATCTCGACGTGAAGAACTGAAGAACTACAGAAATCTTAACTCAGAATTTTTGAATTAATAATATATATAAAATGATCTAATGACAGTAACAAAATATCACAAAACCACCAAATTCAATTTTATGTCGAAAGTTCCTTTAAATGTAGGGTAAACCTTTTTCTTTAAATTTTGGCAGTGTTTCAAACCGGTACTGTCCGTCGGTATCATACTGCGTCAACAATGGTATCGACAATTGTTTCAGTATGGTACCAGTATCGGTTGGGATCAGCCAAGTTCGTGGCAATTCGCTAGCAGTTAGTGGCAATATGCGACCTTGACGTGAAGAAGGAGGTTTGTTTCTGTAGCCAAGGCCGACTGGGGTAGGAAATGCGTGCCTTGCCTCCCGGCTCTCACGCTAGTTCTCACACTTGCCGGGAAGCTAATTCCTCTTAGCACTGATTTGGTAAAGTAAGCTCGCGTCGATGTTAAATCGGCTAGTTTGGAACCAGGAAGGAAGATCCGCAGCTTCTTTCTCAGATGCCTTGTGACAAGTGGGGGAAATACGAAACAATGGATACTGCCACGAACGTGTATGAATTCATCAGCTCCTGATAATAATTTACAAACGAGCTTGTTCACCTAAACGAGAATTAGTTTGCTACGGGTAACGTAAGGAAGCAAATAAATTAAGTCAGACACACAAAAAAAAATAATAGATGCGAACCGATTTCCGTTTTCTTTCAGATTTATACTAAAATGTCAGTCTTACCGAACCGGGTATCGAACTGTGAAACCTAAGACGTTCATCTCACTGTAATACTATCTGTACTGTCAACATTGAAAACACCCTGTAGATTAACATTATCCTTAGGAGGAGCAACTGAAGCTCTGACTGAGTGAGCGAAGCGAACTAAAATCAGCTTTTGTTAGCCAGTTTGCACAGAAATGGGATTGAAAAAACTTAAGCATGTGACGCATGGACACACACTAAACTAAGCCGTGTCAATTTAGCTGATGTAACGGCTAATTTGGGCAATGGCAAATTTGAAAATTAGCAATCTAAAAATTTACAGACGTAAAATTCTTCCAGAAAAAAAAGGTAGAGATGAAGAAAAACGGTGTGACCTTTTGTACAATCACACCCCATGAAAGTTGTGATGTCCACCCAAAACCAAAACCGGTATAAGAAGCCGCCAAGTTTCCAAAAAGGATGGGCCTTTGAAGGTAGTGATATCATTCACTGAATAATACTGTGGACGTTAAATGAAAACTTGAAGATTGCTACCACGAGTAGCAGTGTTCTAGTTTTCACTTAACTTTCGTATTTGGTGCGATTAACTTGTCTAATAGGCTTAATCTTGGTGGCCTTTTCCTGGTTGAATGATGTTGTTGCCTTCAAAGGCTGATACTTTTTGGAAACTTAGCGGCTTCTTTTTACCAGTTTTGGTTTTGGGTAGCTGAAGATACGCTGTCAATATTAAAGACAGATAGTCTAGGAGCTAGCTAGGGTTGAGTATGCAATTAGATGTACCCTAAATTTAGTTTTTGATTTGCGTTCGTGGTACGTTAAGCATTGAAAATTCACTTTTCACATAACTGGGTGCATGGTCAGTTAGCCGCCATATTGGTTTCCAAAATGGCCGCCAGCAAAGAACAAAAACGGGCATTACTTTGTAGAAGCAAAGTAATTTTTTTTTCAAGAGTATGTTTTCTTGCCCAAGGCACCCGAATATCATACTGGGTGCATGGTCATTTAGCCGCCATATTGGTTTCCAAAATGGCTTCCTGGGAGAACAAAAACAGGCATCACTTTGCTTCTACACCTCCTAGAACAAAGATTTTTTTTTTCAAGACTATGTTTTCTTGCCCAAGGAACCCGAATATCATACTTGGTGCGTGGTTATTTAGCCGCCATATTGGTTTCCAAAATGGCTGCCAGGGGAGAACAAAAACAGGCATTACTTTGCTTCTACACCACCTAAAACAAAAAGATTTTTTCTCAAGACTATGATTTCTTGCCCAAGGAACCCGAATATCGTACTGGGAAAGCTTTCAGACAATAAATGTTGTCAGGATGATAACTAGCAGTTTGTGAAAGTCACCATATTGCTTTTCAAAGACGGCTATTAAACAGGAACAAATGCTATTTATGTTGTCAATTACTGCTTTAATACAGATATCCAGCAACCCAATTTGATGCAATGAACACGACCACGGTTAATTTTCAAATGCTTATGCCTAAGTTGGTCCAACCTACGGGTCATTGTGGTGTGATGAGGGCATTTAGAGTAGCTAAAGAGTTACAACTGCAAGATGGACTACCGTTTTCCTACAGGATTGCTTGTTTCTTCTATAGACTTTTCCAAGTATTCA
The DNA here is from genome assembly GCA_023313725.1 of Lithobius niger. Taxonomy (NCBI): domain Eukaryota; kingdom Metazoa; phylum Arthropoda; class Chilopoda; order Lithobiomorpha; family Lithobiidae; genus Lithobius; species Lithobius niger. The sequence goes on along the minus strand of JAHWFP010138348.1, from coordinate 31,380 downwards.
TGTAGAATTCACTTATGAGGTGGGTATGTTGTGAAGAACACCTCATGGAGATTCAGTTGAGTTGCCATCGATCATGCTTTTGAGCAAAACTTCAACAAAGTTGCGAAAGAACATGAAGGTATAATAGCATCACAATAAGAAAAGAGTCTATGGCACAACATGACCTAGTTAGACACGAGAAAGTACAAATAATTCAAGTTCTTTGTGAAGTATGTGGTCTGGTAGAGGATGGTGAGGGTGGAAGCCACGACTGATGAAGAATGCATAACAGAAATGCAACAGTACATTGTTGACAGCGGTGATTCTTTTTGCGTAAAAGAAGGAATTGACGCAAGACTGCTAAATCTAGTTACAGGAAAACTAATGGATAGTGAAGATAACGAAATACTAAAGTGCGTGGATGCTTGCCATGGAGTTTTCCTGGAAGTTACGAAGGAGTGCTTTGATAGTAAAAGCATTCTTCTTGACTGGATTCGAATCAGAAAAGCTAAAAGGGTGTGAAACACTTGAAAGGGGACATTCAAAAAGAAAGCAGCAATGCATTGAGAATAATAGATATTGTAAGGTCAAGAGGTTACATTATTCTTTACCTGCTCACATTCAAGCTAATGCAATGGCACTTTGTTTGACAACTGATGGCTGCTTGATAAAATCGCTGAAGTCTGATCTAATGTAGGAAATGGAAAAAGACTAAAACGTTCTCGCATACAACGAGATTGGTTCTCCACCTGCTATTACTACGGAATCTGTTGTGATTGACTTCATGGCTCTTATTAGGAAAGTCCCGTGAAGGCCTTGAAGCTTGCAACATATGGACAGATATGTGAACATTTACAAAAAATAAACAAAAAATTTCGTCGTATATCAGCTAACTGTGCACGCATGGATATTCTGTTTGATGTATATCATGAGTGTAGCATTAAGTGTTATGAAAGACTACAAAGTTATTCTGCCAAAATGCCAATTTCAGCAGTCTTCAACTGTAGAGCACGTTTCAAAACTACAATGCAGTAGTGAAGAAGCTGACGGCCGATTACTTCTGCATATACAACGCATTGTAACCACTAGTGCTGCTTCCCCAAGGGTTATTGTTGTCTCACCGGACACTGATGTGTTTGGATGGCTCATATATCATTTTAAAACTCCTGGAGGAATGCTGGACTACAAAAAACTGCGAATGTTGTGTTAACAACTGTGGATGCTGTGTGGACAAGGTACATCGACTATGGTTGTACCTTTGCATTACCTGGCCACCAAAATACTCACCAATACCCAGTAATTAAACTTCCTGCAATGCATGCATTTAGTGGTTGCGATTGTACTAGTATAGTTGGAACCAAGCATACAGTACTGAATGTCCTAGAAAAAGACGCCTTTTCAGATCTTCTTGATGGGTTTGATCTAGTGCAACTCGCAGAAGCTAAAAGCAAAAAGGCGGAAAGGTTCTTCGATACTTCTCTTGAAAGTAAGCTAAACACGTATGATAAACGTCGATATTTCCAATATCATCACAAATGCTACAAAGTTTTGTTCAACTTCAGACACAATGTGCTGTCACATTCACTGGATAAACGCAGTGAGGCAGTATTGCTCCCAACATTAATGACAAACTCCTCTACCACCAGAATTCCCTTCTCCGTGTACATGCTTAACAGTGTGCATGAGAGAATATGTGCACTAGTTGTATTGTTAACATTAATTGTAGCGACTTTCGTACGTCTCAAGTAATTCCTTCTTGCAGCAATCCAACGAATCAGCTGCTGTAAATGTACACTGAAGATTTGAGATGTTTGAAATAATTGTAGTTGCTCTTACTTTTTAATTTCCTTTTAATGGTGTAGTACTTACTTTGAAATTAAAATAGATTGTTAAAGGATTTATTTTGCAGCTTTTTTTTGCATCAATGTGAAAGAAATCATACGTGTACGCACCATAATTATTTTCAGCAGCAAGGTGGAAACACTGTTCTATTCTGCAATACGGACTCGTTGAAAATCAATACGGCAGTTTACACGAGCTGCTAGTTATCACCACGGCTATACTAATTGTCTGAAATCTATCCCAGTACGAAATTGGGGTTCCTTGAGCAACAAAACATAGTTTTAAAAAAAAAAATTTTGTTCCAGGTGGTGTAGAAGCAAAGTAATGCCCGTTTTTGTTTTCCGCTGGCAGCCATTTTGGAAACCAATATGGCGGCTAAATGACCATGCACCCAGTTATGTGAAAAGTGAATTTTCAATGCTTAACGTGCCACGAACACAAATCAAAAACTAAATTTAGGTTACATCGAATTGCATACTCAACCCTAGCTAGCTCCATGACTAAGAGTAGCAGAGGAAGCCTCGCTATCTGTGCCAATACTTGATCAAGAATATAAAATTGTGCACGAAATATGAAAAGTACGTAACCACCCAAACAAAAGAAAACTAAGACGAAAAGCCAAAAACAAGAATAAAAAATTATGACCACAGATAACCACAAAAATGACAACGATTGAACAGCTACTTAGCTCGGCTGGAGCCTGTAGCCAGTACCCGCCCCGGTAGCGCAGTGGTTAGAGTGCCCGGATAGTAAACGGAAATTCCTGGGTTCGAGTCCCAGTCCGGGCAGTTGTCTTTTCTTTCTTTCTCAGACTTGTGTATTGTGTTTCCCCACAAGTCCAGTCTTTAATGCAGTCTGCTTGCTTCATTTAAAAATTAACACAATTCATGAATCCGAAATGCAAATAATAAAAATCGGCAAAACTTAAATGCAATACGAGGCAGCCAACAACCAACAAAAACACCGTATTTCCTTTGAAACGTCATGATCAACCAACCAGAGCGTTAGTTTTGATTTATTAATTTATTTAATCGTACGTACGTTAAAATTTGTAAATGACTAGTCGTTTGTGTTTTTTGCTGCAGTTGGTACGGAAATCACGCATCGTGCAAACTTTTTTTCCAGGCCTACACCTAAAAAAAACTAAGTTTTCTCTATTTTCATCTTTCACCTCCAGACGCACCGATATGTGTGGGTGTGTCTCTGGACCGAATGGCAATCCTCCCAAGCTTCGCCTGCTTCCATGCACGCTTGCAGCCCCGCTGGACTGCTTTCCTGCCTTGCATCCCCACGCCCAAAGTCGACCGCCCGTACCCCTTATTGACGTCTGCATGGTAAGGGCGGCTCCTGTCCCTACCCATGCTGCTTTAGCTGGCTTGCTCGCTCACTAGCTGCTAGATCAATACGCTTGGTTCACAGCAAGCGGGCTGTGCTGTGCGGGATTAGAAAGGGCAGGCCACACCAATGTGCTCAGAGTTGCTGCTACGACCAGCAGCCAACACCAGCCAGAATCTAACCGGCAAAGATGCACATCCTAGACGGCGAGACCCCGACAGACAACCGGCGATTGCGTAGCCGCCGGTCCCGTAGTCGCTGCCCGCTCAACCACTATCCCTACTCATCAAGTAAGTCTTGGTGTCGTTTTTTGTTCGAGAGCTAGCTGCGTTGTTGACGTTCGCGAGGGCCGCGTGGCTCGGCTTGAGGGGGGGTTGCATCAGTTGTGTTTTTGAGCTCGGGTACACGATTTAGGCCTAATTTTAGCATTTTATCCCCCTCTTTTGGCCGGTTCTGGACCAAATTTGACCCCGTTTTTGGCCCCGTTCTTGCCGGAACGTGTGGTTTTCCGCGATCGCATGGCGTCGTTCCTGTCCGACTTTGCCCGTGGTGTACCCGTTCGTCGCCAGACCACGTCTCCTACGCACGCTGCTTTCTCAGTCAACTCATTTTTATCGCAGGCATCGCTCGCCCATATTTTAGTTTTGGGAGGGATCGACCACTTAGCCGTGGGGGAACACCACCAATCTTGGGCTCCGACTTCATTGTTCCAGCTACGGGAGGACCTTACCAACACACACGCACACACACACACACACAAACGGCCAAGCCGTTTGAGGAAGCAGCAGTGTGCTTTTCTTTTTCACGTTAGGCCTAAGAACATAACAAAAACATTCTGGGTGGGCAACGGAAATACACTTGGTGTTGGGGCAAAATTGCGGATTGGGGCGAAATTGCGTATTTCCTACGATGTAAAGAGCGGTAGCATGAAGAATTAGTTGTGTTGGATACGGTATTTATGTGGTTGCAATAAAATTGGTAGCTATCTTTGGCGTTAGGCCTAAGACGATAACAAAAAGATCCTGAGGGACACGGGGAATCACACTTGGTGTTGGGAATGTGGTGAGGCAAACTTGGGTATTCGTTACGATGTAAGAAGGGGTAGCACGAAGTATTACGGTGCTGTTAATGTTATCGATGTGTTTGTGATAAAGCTTGCGGCTTTTCTTTTTGTCTTTTTTGGCGTTAGGCCTAAGGCAATAACAAAAGATTCTGAGGGACATGGGGGAATCACACTTGGTGTTGGTAAAGTGTTCGGCCAAAACTGCACGTTCTTTACGTTGTAAGGAGGAGTAACGTGAAGTATGAAGCTGTTACTAACACGACTGTGATACAAATTGACAGCTTTCTTCATTCATTAGGCTTAAGGAAACAGCAAAAACATTCAGGTGGGTGTGGGCGAATTAACATGGTAATGAGAAGTTACTGGGACAAAGTTACACAGTTGGTAGGTAATGAGGAGGATAACATGGAGGTAATTAGTAGTAATGTTCACCTTGTTAACATGTTTGTTATAAAAACTGGCTGCTTCCTTCAGTATTAGGCCTAAAACATTGACAAAGCATTTTGGGTACAAGAGGAATACACTTGTAATTAGTAACACAGTTGTGACAAAATTAAGTGTTCGTTAAGGAGGCATCATGGAGTATTGTAGTGCTGCACACTATTGCAAACATGGTTACGATAAAAACCGGAAGTTTCTTTCGTCCGTTAGGCCTAATGCAGCAACAAAAACGTTCTGATGAGCATGGAGTTGTCTGGCACGGAGTTTCTTTGTTGTTGGAGATTTTTTTAGGGAAAAATTGAGTAAAATCGAGTTATTATTCACGTCATTTCGATTCGGAAAAAAAAAACCTGGTAGCTCTTTCGTTCGTTAAGCCTAAGGACAAAGTTTTGGCTACATTCGTCTGCTAGGCCTAAACAACAACGAAACACTTATAGAGTATTAGGGAGTTGGGAGCTCTTTCATGTAAACGTATGTATTTATTAGAATGTAGGATGGTGCTGTGGAGTATTGCAGATTTACTTGCAGATTTACTTGCAGTTTTATTTGGCACGATTGAGATACAAAAAAACGTTCATTCGGTTTTATGTCAAAGGCGACAAAAACAGTGACGAGAGAAGAGAGAATGTATGTATACTCGGGGTTGTGAACGTTATCAGATAAAATTACGCCCTCATTAACTCATAGGATGTAGCACACTCCTATGTAAGCCTTTTACCCTCAGGTTTTTCAGTGCGGGAAAAGGTTGTGCTTCCTTTTTCAGTCAGGCCTAAGACAACCACGAAAACATTAATGCGTGGAGGCAGTTAAATTCATGTTGGTGGTGGTGTTTTCGGTAAATTGTTTGTATTATTGAAGACTTGGATGTCATGCAGAATGCAAGAAATGTTTTACACGTCAGTTAACGTGCTAGATTTTGATGGCTGCAAAAATTTAAAAGCTATGTTCGGTTAGGCATAAGAGAAAAGGGATATATATATTAAAGAGAGCATAGTTGCGATTGGGAGTGGTGGCCTAGGTAAAATAATTATTCGTTAAGGAGTTGGGATGTATATCAAACTCTGAAAGAGGGACATCCGAACTTGTTTTTTTTTTTTTTTTTTTGTAATGGCAATGAAAGAAGTGGGTCGTGTCTGTTTGGCAACTAAAACAAAAACATGGAAAGGACTGGAAATGTTTAACTGATGGGAGAGTGTTGGCAAAAACATGATTGGTAATGTATTACGGTGTAAAGCAGAATTTTAGGTCTACCTTAAATCAATTTTAAAAACCCTACTGCTGATGGTGAGAAAAAAATTGTACCTACGGCACTACAATAGGCTTACGGCTGCAATAAAAACTCTGGAGGATCTAGGGGCAATGTTCAAAACTTGTGGTCCGCAAAGTATTTGAAAACCACATACTTATTAAGACACTAGAATGCAGTATGGTTCTCAAATGGAGTCATCAGAAATGTAGCAGTGACGAACTGTCCGATAGTTGCATCGTGAGAAATAATAAAATTCTGGCAAACAGCCACACACAATTGTATAACATATAGCATCAATATTTCCATGGCTGTCTAGCCATCTTTTACGGGCATTGAATTTAAAACATGACGGTGAAGGATGAAGTATGAAGGATCATACTTACTTCACACTCATCATTCACTGTCATGTTTTAAATTCGACTCCTGCACAAGATGGCTAGACAGCCATTGAAATATTGAGGTATGTTATCCTATGACCTGTGGGCAGGGTTGGGTTTTTGCCAGCAAAAGCAGCTTTTTACCGGGTTTTTTTTTCTGGTTATTACCGGCTAAAACTGGCAAAAACCAGCAAGCTGCTTCACAAGCTTATTTTCTCAGTAAAAGATATTGTGAGAAGAATATCTTTTACTGTGAAAATAAGCGTATGAAAGGTAAATAAGAAGTCAATATGAATTTTCAGAGCAAACGATGTGATGTTATCAAGGCGAGCTTTTATAATTTGCCAACATTTAAAAAAAAACTTGACTTCAAATCGATTTTTGCCATATTTAAGTCGATTTTTGCCATATTTTTGGCAAAAGTAGCAAAAACATGGCGAAAACCATGGTTAAAAACCGGTTTTAACCATTTGGTAGCAAAAACTTGTCAACCCTACCTGTGGATGTTTATCAAATTTATATTACGTTTCGTAAACTCACTAGTCGTCATTTTTTATTGATGTTACGTTTTTTTTTAACAGTTTGTAGTTATTATGTTGAATATTAGTTGTACAGTGAATATGACGAAAGTAATATCGTGACTTTGTTGAAATGAGTGGATGAAAAAATAAGTTAGGTGAATGATCTGAAATGCATGATTGTGAGTTTGCGGTGAGTGAATTCGATTTATAGTGATAAATGGAACTCGTGGTGGAGACTGAAAAAAAAACAGTTTTAAGGGTTAAATAAATAAAATAAGGGTCTGAAAATACGTTTCACGTGATGAATGATCTTCTTTAAATTCAGTGTTGATAGAAATTGTTGATGACAAGTTTTAGTGTAGTAAGGCTGCAACAGTGTAAGTGCCTCGTGAATTCCGTGCAATGTTGAGAATTTTTTGTTAAGATTAATTTGCTGAAAATTCGTTGCCATTAATTAATCACGGAGGTGTTGAAGGAATGTTTGACTACTGAATGAGTATTGAAAACTAGCTGAAGCCTGTGTGATGTTGAATGCTCGGTTTGGAACATTGGTTAGGTGTGGCAGCTCATGTTTATGTCCATCTTTGACCGAATTAAGTTTCTCCAAATTGTTGTGAACACTGGCTAGGAAGTGTTGATTTTCGTTCGCTTTGCTCACTCAATCAGCACATCCTGCGAATCAAATCCCCCCCCCCCCCCCGCTTAATGATCCCCTCTTTCTAATGATCACTTCCGTTATATTCTTTCATATTCATGGTGCCAGAAGTATCAGGGCATCATGTGACTCAGATCACCCACCCTCAACGATCAGTTCCTCTTCACGCTGGCGGAAATAAATAAGGCTCAAGGCGGTTTCGAAGCTGCTCCTTCGAGAAGCATGCTGTTCTGAAAAGCTTTCCCGCTATCCTTCCATCCAACCAGTCACGCGCGAGGCCGTGGGTGGAGCCTGGTGCCTGACCTTTTGTGTAATTAGTTACATATATTGATTATTTCATTGGCATCATTAAATAAATTCTCATAGTGCTGAAAATAAGTTTTGTGATTAAGTCATGTCTTTTTTCATAGTGAGTATTAGTGGAGATTAAGAAATTGTGACAGTAAAAGTAAAGTTAAAGCAAAACAAGTGCCTCATGAATCTCATGCACGTGTTGTTGGAATTAGTTGGCGGGGGTTAACTTGCTGAAAATATCTACGAATTCACTGTAATGGGTTAATCACGGTATGTCTTGAATGTATGTTTGTTGAGTGAATGAATGTTGAGACTTTGGTTGCCAGTGTGAAATGAGTAGTGTTGAAGATTAGTTTAAGTGATGCATGAGCTATTTTAAATTGTGCGTTCAGAAATTGTTGCTGTATCAGTCTTTAGTGTTAGTGAGGTTGAATCAACGCAAGTTCTTGGTAATTTGAATACTACTCAACAGTTGAACTTAATTGGAGGCGTTAACTTTTTGAATATACGTAGGAATTCACTGCGTGGAGTTAATCATGAAGGTTTTGAATGAATTTCTGACGATTGAATGAAAGTTGAGAATTAGTAGTGTTGAAATCAATTTTTTTCGGGAGTATTAGTAGAGATTGCTGAGAACCAGTTGTAGTGTACGTTAGGGGGTGGCACGATACAAAAAAGATATTTATCCCGACAAAAGGTTTTAAAATTATCGCGAATATCGATAATATCTCGATAAAACAATTTTGAGGATGGAATAACTATTTTTACCGTATGGTGGTGACGTCACGCTAACACCTCATTCCCATGCTACAAGTGTAGTCGTTATATACGGTTAAACTGAAAACCCACACACGTCACCGTGTTGACAACCCACACTTTTTTGATAACCCACACTTTTTCGATAATCTAACACTTTTATGGGGTCTGTACCACCCCTAACCCACCATAAACCAACTTTTCATATTAAGCTATACAAGTTCAGACAGTATACCCAATTGCAAAAGCAGCGTAAGCATTTGTGACTAGAGACGTGAAGAAAAAAAATGTCGCAAGCTACTAAGTCTAATCCGGAACCTTTTGTCCCGACGATACGAAAACTCGACTACTGACACCTTGAAATACACCTAAAAACCTAGGAGAATCAAGCGAATAGCTCATTTTACACTCTCATCGTATTTAAATATTAAAGTAGAAAAAAAAACTACAGTTTTACCTTAAAACGCGAATCGGTAACGGAACGTCTCTTCCCTTCGGTCGGCCTCCATACACAGGATGTTTCTAACCCGTGAGTTTCCGTTCAGGAATTTAAGTAAGTCGCATGTAAAAATTCTTAAAAATTCATTATGATTCACAAATGAAATTTACAAAAAAATCTTTAAAAAACTCAAATAAGTCGGTAAGTTAACTTGACGTCACATCTCACCATTAAAACGGTGCAGTCCAATTCTTGGGGGATTGGGGGAATCACACTCGTGCTTCGCACTCTTGAGATTCCCCCCACCGCCCTCGAATTGAACTGCGCCGTTCTCGCAAATGTGCAATTATCGACGGTAACCGCCGAGTGCTAACGGATATCTATTACTAATTTACAAAATAAAATAAAAAAATAAAACCTGGCTGAAGTTTACAGTGCGCTGCTTGTCCTAACAAGTAAAAATAAAGCAAAATAAAATGTATTTTAAAAAACGGGCTGCCTCGTTGCTCAAATCAAGCGGCCGTCACTAAGAACGTCACCAGTAATTCGACATCTTTATAATGCTTGTCAGTTTTCTCGATAATTCGATAATGTCAGAAAAATTACGATACGGTAATTGAAGAAAATGTTTATGGCGATGTTATCGAATAATCGTGCCACCACCCTAGTGTACATAAGGCTCTATCAAACAGAGTGCTCGGCAAATCCTACTTGGTACTGATAATTAGTTGGTATGGTTGCTTTTTGGAAGATACTGATGACTTCCATGCGTGCACAGGATGAATGCAGTTTTGATTGAGTGTTGAGAATCATTATGTCCATTGTTGAATCGATTCTGATAGTGAATAAATAAGCAAACACTGGTCGTCTTACTTCCACGTCATTACTCCTTTAATGTTTAAAAAAAAGTTTAGAAACGGGTGTGTCTTTTATAATGAGTGTACATGGAGGTTTTTCGTAAGACAAATCGAATTAAGTGTCACGTAAATGCTTTGCATTGTCCAGTGTTAGTTGGTGGTAGAAATTTAATTGGCAGTGTAAATTTACTGAAATTCTTACAAATTCCTTGCTGTAGGTATTGAATGTTTGACGAGTGCTTCCGTTTGAAATTAGTAGTTGGTGCCATCGCTTATCACCGTGTAAGACTTTGGAATTAGTTGGGAAAACTGGAACGGTTTTCGGCCGTGTGAAGTCGTCATATCAAACGCCAAGCTCTTTCCCCAAGCTAATCCCACCGACTAAGACTTCAAACGTTAAATGGAATAATTGAAAATTGCGCAGCAAGCAATTTTCATAAATTTCATTTAACCCTCGAACTATTACTCGGTGGGATTAGCTTGGCGAAAGAGCTTGGCGTTTGATACCACGACTTCACACGGCCGAAAACCTTGGCGGGAATCCTTAACAAGTTTTGTTTTGGGGTAGATAACTAACTAACTGGCCGGTTTTAATACGTGCATTAAAATTAATGTTGTAAATTATTCACTTTAGTGAAACCGGGATACCGTTATTTTAAATTTAAGTTTTGTATGCCATTTGGTTTAACTGTGGCTTTCTACCAACACCAAGATAATTTTAAATAAACGGTTTGAACACATATTTTACCATGCAGAAACCAGAATGCAAAATGTTTTTACACTTGTATCAATAGCAGTCAGTCTTTTATATGGATGGGCCGGTATTTGCCGATATATCGGACAGAATCGGCAACAAATATATAGACCGATATCAGTGATGTAGCTGTGTCGTTGAGGGGCCCAGTGCAATGGGCGGTAAGGGCCTTCTCCAGCCTTACCCCCTCCTAAATATTTAGCCTCCCACTTTGTTTTTTGTTTTTTTTTACAAACGGTGGTGTGCCGATCATTAACTTGTTGCATTAAAACATTAAGATGCCGCCAAATACGTGCTTGTATGTCACCTGGTTCCAATGTTATGTGTATTGCGAACAATCAATTAATTTTTGTACTTTTACATTTCATAGCTATGTTAGTTTTTTTTTGTAAATAACATGGATGTAAGTTGGGTCAAGAATTTATCGGGTTGGGGGAGGATAATTTGTGACTGAGACCCCATACTGCAACGTCTTAGATCCATTCCGATTAGTTCCGTCTGGGTTTATAGAGGGCGCCACGAGTTTTATGCGGGAATTTCTACTCATCTTTCAGTCTGAAATTAAACTAACCTAAACGAAACTAGCTTGTATTTAATTATTATTTAGTTTAGCTTAGTTAGTAATTTAGTTTACTTTAGATTTGGGTTGAAAAATGGGCAAAAATAACCAGATGGAACACGTGGCGCCCTCTGAAAGCTCTGATGGCACTAATTGGAGTGGATCTAGGAGGTTTCAATAGTGACTTTTTAAGAGTTACAAATTCTCCTCCCCAACCCTACACATTCTTGGTTGGGTTAATACCCCAATATAGAATAACAAACGAATTCTGAAATGCTTGCAAAGAAAAAATGGCAAATTTGCAACACAAAAAAAAATGTAATAATAATTCTGGTAGGTGTTGGAGGTAGCATAAATGACATACAAAAACCTCAGCTAAACGGGTTTAAAATAAACAAGCGGCTACAGCGACTGCCTAGTCGCACCGGTCTTCTGTACGGTTCCTCCACTTCCAATGTTGAGGCGCACACCTCTATCATGCACTACAACTGCTGTTATTATTTAATTTAGTTACGTCGAAGCGGTCTATTAAACTTGACGTTGTAAACAATGGACGCGTCGAAGCAGTCTATTAAACAATGGACCTTGTAAACAATGGTCGTCAATATCTGGTACTGTTGCGAAGTTGAAAAAAGCGACGGACAGACGGACGGACAAAGTCGTTGCAATAGTTTTCTCGCCGGTTACGGCGTACAGAAGACTAAAACCAGTGATAATTAATTGGTAACTAGACAACAGGATTGTTTGTTCATTTAACAAAGAATGGATTATATGAACAATGATAAGCGTGGCTTTACGAATTCGAGTTCAGTATTGAGAAAAGAACACTCCGACAGTCAGATCTTCCTAAACCATGTGCAATGGCTGTTTGCCGTGACGTCACCATGAGTTAGCCAATGACGAACGAGAACAACGGCTGTTTGGCCGTCTGATTGGACTAGCCCAGTCACGTGATGTGCACGTCACAGCAAACAGCCATGGCGTGGGGTATAGGCCAGCGTTTTCCACCCGGTGAGGTGCACGGAGAAACTGCGAGCTGACTGCCAGCGCCGAACTATAATCTCAGTGGTAAACTTTTTTTTTTATCAAACTACGCCGCTCAAAGTTCTCACCAATGACAGCCTTAGACCTTCTATCGACTGTTTAAAAAAAATTACATTATTGCAAGATTTTCAAGTCTTAACCAATGCCATTCATTAAATAAACTACACAAATTACAAAATTATAGAAATTGCAAAAAGTGCCCACCTCCCCTACCCAGGCTAAACAATCGTAAATTTAGGTCACTTTTTGTCCCCCTGTTTCCTGCACCCGTTTGCACCACCCCTAATTGTGATATGGAGGGGGCATGCTGTAGAAAAGTTCCGATGGGGCGGAATACTGAATAAGAGTTCAATTAATTTGTGGTATGCAAGATTCGTGATTAAAAAAAAAACCTTCTTGGAAGGTGCTGGTGAACCACAAGTGCATAAAAATGCGAAATTATTTAATTAATCTCGCATTTTTATGTACTTGTGGTTTTCCATCACCTTTCAGGAACGTTTTTTTTATCACTGAATGAAAGGTTGGGATCCGCTGTCTTAGGCCATGGGCCCCGGTGCAGCTGCGCTGCCTACACGCTAGAAAGCTACGCCACTGACCGATACTGATAATATAGCATAATGTGATGAATTGCTTCAGACTCGAATTTTCGATAACTATACAACTAAATGAGATGGATACACGCAGTTTGCGGCATTTTAAAACCAATTTTCGATAACTTAAAGAACTAGACGAGATGGAGACATGCAGGTTTCGGCATTTTAAAGGAGCTTCTAAAAGCTGTTGTTTTTCAAATATCGCCAGCGCATCAAAAACGTTTCAGAAATCGGTTACATAACGGGTCGACATACGTATATGCTCGGTATCGAATCGGATCGGCTAAAACTTAACCGTCCCCCACCCCCCACGCTTCGTAATCCGTCACTCATTGAAAAATATGACGTTCGTTTGCAGGTGGGCAACGTCATTACCAGATTGCGTAACACGAAAAACCTTCCCTCCCCTCTCCCTCCTTGTTAGAGAATGGACTCGCCCTCTTCCAACACGTCTCTTCCAACCCTTTCATCTTCATTATCGTAAATCTTTCTCTCTAAGCACTAGATCTCACGCTGCTCCTCCAACCCGGAAAAAGTGGCGCCGTGCAGCTCTGCCGGGAAGCACACCATCGGGGAGCTTTTCTCCTCCAAACGTCCAAGCCGGTGTTAGTCATCCCCCCATCGCTATGATCCCTGTCGAAGCGACGCCATGGCCAATGGTCAACACGCGCCGCCATTATGTTGAGTCATCGGTCGCTTTACCGTTATTAACAGCAAAACGATGATATCGTACAAATTCGGTGCCTGAATGTATGTAAATATCAGGAAGCCGACAGTGACGTAGCTAGAGGGTGGCAAGGGTGGGAGAATGCCCATAGGCCCCCGAAAGAAAGAAATATTTACATTTAAAAAAGGCTTTTTTGTAGTACACTAGTTATTTAATTTGGTATAAACTGTATTTTAAAGCAACATCCAGCCTGCCTTATAACCTTCCGCCTGCCTCACAACACCCACGAGAGAATCACATCCGCGTATTTACCACAGCTAAGGTCAACTGAGACGGTAGCTTCGTTCCTCGCAGCGAAAAACGTAGCTACTGTCTCAGTTGGCATTGCGCCTAATAGTCCAGCCACCGTGAACCCATTGATTGTGTCGTCAAAAACCGGAATTATTCTTGTATTATAAAAAATCACAATTTATAATTTTTTAGACTAGTGTCGTATAATTTTGCTTCGGCGATCTACTGGAATGATTAATTTTAATTTTTACTGCATTAGCCTTCTAGATTTTTGATCTCACAGTATTTACTAGCAAACGATTAATATTAATACTACGCACACACAGATAAAATTTCCAAGATAAAACTTCCAAGGCGCGCAATGCATCATTTATGTTCGGGACGAACGTAAATAAAGTTGGTAATATTCAACAGAAAATCTCCTAGACGCCCCATTTTAAAACGGATTTTTAGCAAGGGAAAGACTAACGGTAAGTAAATAGACCTTTGGGTCCGTACTTGATGTGGAGGATGGAGAAAAATGCTGCTGGGAGGTATATCCCTTTAAGAATGAATTTCGAGCATCCCCATCCGCACATCCCACTGTCATTAAAAAAAAACACGGTGGACCATACAAAACGCACAAGCTGAAAAATTTCTCTAAATCCAGACTTTTTTTCAAGTTTTTTTTTTTTTTTGAAAGGGAAAATGGGGACCAATTGACAGGTGGAGTGCGAAAAAGTGGTCCCTATGTTCACTATAAATAAAAATTAGAAAAGTATGGATTTAAACATTTTTTAGCGAGTGCGTTGTTTGTAGGCCATCCTGTAGTATATTAAGGAGGGGGGACCCCAAGGGCTAATTCGCCACCGGCATCACTTAACGTATCTACGCCACTGGAAGCCTACAGAGCAGCGTCAAGTGACGTCATATTGGCTACGCGACACCATTTGGAGGTAATAGCTACAAGGTGCACTAGATTAAAATGTGACGGATAACAACGGCACTACTAGTCAAGACAGTGCTTTGAGAGCGGATTTCTTAGGCTTAAAAGAACGTTGTTTTCTCCAACTACAAAAATCGCGCGTTACAGGCTTAAGAAATCCAGTCTAATAGCATTGGCTTCAATGAGACGACCTTCTTTTCGCCCTCCAGTGCTCCTTGCAGCTAACCCAGTAACTGGCTCCACCATAGAGTTATACACAATAATGCTACGTCGTGTCACTGCCCTATACGTAGAAACGATAATAAACTCCTAATTTTCGACTTCTATAATAAATACCTTAAAAACACTGGTGATATCTTTACCAGAGAGTAAAATTATTGTTTAATAATATTAAAAACTAGAAAAATTGTATTGGTGTTTGAAAAGTTCTTGTAAAATTATATCGGTTTTGAAAAAAAAAATGCTTGAAACTACTTGCATTTTTTGTGTCTGACCTTGTGCAAACTCTCTCTCTATATATATATATGTGTATATATATCGTATGAGGGCCAACAAAACTTCTGGGAAATCGATAAATTGGGCAAGGGTTTGTGGCGATTTTGACTCAAATATCCAAATTTGACTCTGTGATCCTGAAAATAATAATAGTTGTACACGCTATTCATAGAAATTATGTGAAGATTACAGGCACGTGCGATGGCACCCCCAATGCCAACACCGCAGTTTTTAAGGGACTAGCAAACAAATGTTACGTGGAGCCGCACAACGGGTTGTATGAATTAAAAATTTAACTAATTTGACAGAGAAGGGCAAAGGGTCGTGGTTCAGTTCTTGTGATGTTTTTATTACAAAATAAGAGCTTTCGTTTGCTCAGGCTCGCCTAAGGACGCGTGTACGCAAACGACTCGCTTTTGCATTCTCGCAGCGAGAAGCTAGAAATCACCTCAAATTCCAAAATGGCGGCGGTTTTCTGTCTGCCGCCTCGCAACGAAAACAGCCAATAACGCGAGTTCAGAAGAGACTGGGAAAAATTGTTTCGTCAGGAGGAATTCTTTATCTTATCGTCACTGATTATAAGACAGCAAGTATTTACTCAAACGATGTCGGATTTAGCTGATCCAGGTAACGTCGTTACCATGGCAATGTCACCTTTGCCTTCACGATTGAAATCTAGCTGCGAGAACGCAAAGGCGAGGCAATGCGTAAATGCGCCCTAACTTACATGAGCGACTTTTACCTAGGCTTAAGGCCCTAAATGGAATGCCATTGGCTTTAGGCTTACTTGGGGCAAGTTGGAATTATTACGATTTCGGGTTATTGCTTGTTTGATCAGCTCCATTAAACAGCTACAGGGTTGCAGTGTCGCACTGACAACAGGGTTGGACTAGTTTGAATTTACGTTTGGGGAGTGGAACGAAGAGGGAAATAATTCTTTATACGGGCCGAAATTACCTTATGATGTGGGTCGATTGGAGGCTCGTGGCGGAATAAATTTTATATAGGTTCACCTCTAATTGGTGGGAGCACCGGGCAGAAGACCAAGCGAGCTCGAGCCATTACAATTGACGACTTACATTCATTGCAGACAATTTGTATGGTATATATTGTTACAACAACCATACAACCACATCTCTGTTAACAATGCATATTAATTTTGATGTGACAATAGGCTGTTGCAAAATGACGTCATGTAAACATTGGGCTTGCTAGATTTCACAACTGACGTCATCAGCACGACGTTGTTGGCGTGGTTTAGGTTCAAAACGTTTGAGGTCCGAAATAAACCTCACAACAATTAAACACGGAAATTACCATACGATTACGATTGCCCCTTTCCCCCTCCCCCTCCCCCATTGTCTTCTGAGCCTCCTTAGAAAATGGCGGCGTTACAACTTTGTGCCGAAGTAGAAGTTCGTAAAAATGTTGGCAGCTCGAGGCGCCATTAACGATTCTTCACTCCTTTTCAATTTTGACGGTCCCGTCTCTTTTCTTTTTCATTCACTGGTTGCTACCTTGTTGTTTATAGGAGATTGCTAGCTTTACGGCTTATTCAAGTGGCACTAAACTGGTCCGTTTATTCCTTATAAAGTGAGACACCCTCCTCCTCCCCCCCCCCTTTCCTCCCCTCCCCAGCCAAGAGGGCGGGAGGGAGGGGGAAAACGACGTACTGTCAGGCACGCAATATAAGAATTTGCAACCGCATTTGTTTTGGTTATAAACATGAATTTATTTATGAATGCTATCAAGAGTGGATGGAGGGATTGTTAACATCGTGAGGATTAAGTCCTCTACATTAGGGTGGATTTAAAAAAAAATATGATTTAAAAAAAATTTCAAATCGTAATTATAGTGCGGAAAAGTCGGTCTTAGACCTCCTAATCCCTCTCTCTCTCAAAAGGCAACAAAATTTTAAAACAATTTTTTTAGAGGTGCTCGCCACAGATTAAAGAACTCTTCCTCCCACAGATACGACACTCGTCACTCAGCCAGCGCTTCAAAAATGGTCCCTCGTTTCAGCAACGCGTCGGGGTGATGACGTAACACTTCGCACTTTATCCGCCAGATGTCACTAGCAGAGTGAAATTGAAACGCCGAAAAGAAGATAAATAAATAAGAAATTAGAAGGGTAAAGCGTTAAATTATCAAAAAGTCAGCCTTTACGATTGGCTTTATTGGAACACACGAGTCTGAGAAAGAAAGAGAAAAAAACAACTTTCACATCTCGTACTCGAACTCTCGTGATTAACGTAGCTTGTTTGATTTGTCTCTAAACGTGCTCGTGATCTCACTGCGCATGCCTGCGTATTTATTATGGCGGAATTTCTAATTATACCTAAAGCTCCTCGCGGGCTATCTGTGCGCCTACTGGCAAATCAAGTGCGAAACATGACTCAGCAAAAAAAAAAAAAAATGAGGCCTAACTTTGCCGCGTTGTGTCGTATCTGTGCGCGGTAGTGTTCTTTATTCTGTGGTGTTCACTTTGGCCGAAAGTGTAACATTGAGAGTGGGTAGGGTAAATCGCTAATTCTAAAAAAAAAAAAAAAAGATTCTGGCAAAATTTTGATTTTGGCTGGAAAATTCATTTTCCGATATCAAAAAATAACTGTTCGCATCGAAAAATCAATGTTTTGAAATCAAACAGCTTGCCATACTTTATAATCTTTTTTTTAGGAAAGACTGTTTTATCCTATCAGCATTTGATTTCAGAAGCTCCCACCGGAAGTCAATTATTTGCGAACGATCGGCATTTAGAATGGGATAGTCACCCTGCGCCCTCTCAAATTTGGTTTTTTTGCAGTTTAGAATGCAGTTTTGTTTACATTTTCTCATTTGAAATTGTCAGACACCACAAAAAGAAGCCAGAATTTTTTTTGTTTGTTTTGTCCCTAAATTTCGTTTCGTCCCTAAAATATACGGCGTAAAATCGACAAAAAATGCTTTTTTTTTTTACCCATTTTGGTGGCCGATAATTCGCATTGTTTTCTGGAAGAAAATTGTTTCAGATTTTGTCTTCATTCATGGTCTCTGAGAGTACACAATGAGATAATGTAAAATAACTGTATTTTAAACCAGTCAAAAATCATTTTTGCGGAATTAACGAATTTTTCCCATTGACTTATAATGTAAAAATTTTGGCTAAGGTGGCACCTCAAAAAATTATTTTCGATTGTTTCTCCTTTCGGGATGGTGATTAGGAGGTCGAAAACCAAACATTTCCGCACTATTATCATTTGAAATTAAACCATTTATTTGATCCACCCTACCATGTCAGGTGCTACGGCAGTAGTTCGTTAAGTCTCCTGTAGTTGGCGCCACATGTACTTAAGTACTTTTTTTTATTGTTTAGTTTGTGTTAGCAGAATTTTGTACCTTGGTTTGGCCCACTTTCCAAAGCACATGTTTCCTTTGGCAAGCGTCAGATTTTAAGCATAGGACATTTGGGCATCATCCGAAAATGGCCTTCAGTTCTAGCTTGACAAAATGTAGGAAATCGAACGTGTAGAAAATAGGTAATTAGCACTAAATCAAGTAGGCGTCAGACTTACTTGCGTGTGAGTTTATGAGTTGTTTAAAACTAGATTACAAACTACTATATGCAACCAACGTTATTGTAAAATGGCAGGTGGATATTAAATGGCATTGTGTTTTAAATAGCAACAACAAGAACGTTGTAGTCACATTAAAATAGGGTTAAATGACCCAGGGTCTTGTTCACACCTACGTTTTAGGCTTATAAAAGTTGAAAATATGTTCATTCGTTAGATCTCTACATGGGAAAGTAAAATTTACCCAACAAACATGGGTGCCCCCCCCCCCAAAAAAAAACCACTATGAGGAGTTCCCCTCAATTTTTTTTTCAAAATTCCCCCTCTCAACTTTCGGAAAAGTTGTATATTTATAGCATGATTATTTCGCCACAACTTTTTGTGGCAAATCCCGTTTCACCAAATCCCGTTTCGCCAAAACTAATTTGACAAAATGTTACGTACACGAAATTTAATATCTTATTTCTATATACTGGGGATTTAAAAAAAGGCAAACATTTAAGAGAGACAAGCAGTGGTAGAATAAGACCTGTAACTACTCAGGGAATGGGCGAGAGGTTTCAAGTTCAAGAACTCAATTCCAATTCATTCCTTACTGTATGGCTAGGGGTCCATACACAGAGTACCACATATTAGGCATCAGCCAGAATTTATCCTTCTAACTGACCCTGTAGGCTCCAGAGGTTCTGACTGTTCAGTCCGAACCCCAAACACCAATTAGCTCGAGCTCTCGATTCCGTCCCGTTTTATACTCACTCGAGCCGGGGCAGAACAATAGGCTCTTGCCTGAGGCAACAGGCAAACAGGCTCAATCCGGTTCCGACTGGATTCGCAGCGGACCCGTGCTGACACCTGGTGGCTGGCAGCAGTCCAATTCCTGAGTCTGCAGTAATTGGAAGGCTGGCAGGCCGCCATGATTGAGGCAAGCCGAACTACGAAGTGTAAGCTCCGTGAGTTGCGTGCGTCCATTCATGTAAGCCGGTTACAGACCAATAGATCTATTAGCGTTTTGAAAACTGGCAATACAGACGGAAAGAATGTATTTTAAATATTGTTTATTGTGTGCGCGGCGCATCTTGAGTCCTGCGAGTATTTCACGAGCGACTACGTCTTCCTGGAGGGGGCGGCTTTAATCGACGGCCGCCATTGTTTTTGTAACCATCTTGGATATAAACAAGGCACTCTGCTGCGAAAAACGTACAATCGATTATCTGTGTTCGTTCTGTGGAGAACTCAAGATAGGTCGCGGACACTATAGAATGCTTGGTCTTCACTGGGTCAATTCCAAGGTTCTATTTTAAGATTAGTTAGTTACGCACAATGCACAGTGTATCGCATATGATGGTTACCCTTTCTCAAACGGGAATTCCCGTTTTACAGAATCCCGTTTCACAGAATCAAAATATTCTTCAAAATCACAGAAGTAAAGATGTATGCCTAATTGGAAGGAATTTGTTATCAGTACCGGTTTCTGACGTTATGTGTTTAGCGGCAGCGAGCGTTGTAGCGCGAGCGAGGCACTTCATTTGAAATTATTCTGCAAAACGGGATTCTGCAGAACGGGTGTTTGTCTATAAATGTGTTACCATTACACGGGAGTCATGGTTTAAATTTCGTGTGCCTAAAACTTCGTGAACGGTATTTGGCGAAACGGGATTTGCCCATTAGGCAAAACCTTTTAATCAGCTTGCTTTTTGGTGAAACGGCATATGGCGAAACGGGACGTAACCGCTGTTATGTAGACGCTTCTATAAAGCCAGAAGTTTTGCCTAATATTCTTGTAAATTCTTGTTCCTTGTAAATTCTTGTTTGTTCAGCTTGGCCCACTTTTATTACTTAAAGCTTCCGCATGTGAGATACCTTTTTTTTTTTTTT
>JAHWFP010138347.1:0-10463 GCA_023313725.1 Lithobius niger | reverse complement strand
AGGCAATGCCGTAGCAATGCTTGATTATGAATTTAAAGAACAGTGAAATTTGGTGTTACACTGGGGGCCTGTAGTCCGGTCATTTCGAATTTGAATCAGAATTTCAAAAATAGTAGCCTAGTTCATTTTTTTTTGCAAATTTTGGAGTTTATTTGAAATTAAATGTTTTGAATTGGGTATTGGATTTAAAGCTTTCAAATCAAACATTTTTGGATTAAATATAGGCCTATTTTGGTCCTGGTATTTTTCAAAAACTTCCAGAATTTTTCTTGAGACCAGCAATTTGTTTTTTGTCTAAGTGTTTGAATATGCAGTGTGCATTAAGATTGCGCAACGTATGGTCTTTGCTCTTGCTAGTGAAAATGTCGACAGATGGTCGTACCCCTTCAGGTTCTCCTTTAGGTAACCCTTTGTTGCAAAATTTAAATTTGCCAGTTAATACCCCAATACTGGTACTTCAGCAAAGTAGGCAAAGTAATGTGCTTGTCCTACCACTTGGTATTAGTCAAGGTAATAATACTGGGAATGTGCCTCAGTCCTCACAAAGTACGGCTCATGCCGCGAGCGTCCAAAACCAAACAATTCAAGTAGATTTGGCTGAGTATATGGGACTTCTTACTATTGAAGCCAATATGCAAGCCACAATGGGTAGTCAGTCAATAAATGTCCCATTTGTGGGTGCCGCTACGCAGCCACAATTTACTACGGTACAAACTAACACTGGTTCGTGTAGTCAGCCTCCTCTTAACCCTAATTTAGGTTAAAATAGTCAACCACCTCTTAACCCTTGTTCAGGTCCAAGTAGTCAGCAGCCTAACTTAAGTTTAGGGAATCAACAAACTAGTTTATCTGGCCAACAATCTAGTTTAGGTAATATTGCTAGTGCTCAACCTAACGTAAATTATCCAGGTGTAGGTGGACTTACTCAAACTCAACCCACTATGGGTTATAGTAATGTTCAGGCACTTCCGTCAATATGGACTCCTAAGTTTGAAGGGAAGCCATTTGACGGGGATCCTGTGGGACCTGGTCCTAGGGAATATTTGCTTAGGGCGGAACAACTTTAAGTAGGAAGGGGTATCCCCGAGCACATTTTCCTGACGAACTGGCTTCCTACACTTTTGACAGGTATGGCATTACAGTGGTTTATGGCTTGTCCTCCTCCACTGTCATGGCAACATTTCAAAATGAGTCTTATAGTTAGGTTTCAGGTGCGTAACCATGTCGAAGGAGTTCTTGATCGACTTACATCTAGCAGACATGTCAAAGGTGAATTAGTTGCAGACTATATCCATGATATGGCACTGTAAATTCAGCAACTCTCTTACACTATGCCAGTACAAACAAGTGCGTCTGGTTAAAAATAACATGGGCGCTGCATTAAAACTTATGTTAGGAACTAAGTCTTACACCTCACTGTTAGAATTAGCTGCTGATGCGCGTAAAATTGAGGGTTTGTTAGATCAAACTGCAATTCAGGTATATTTGGGGCCGGCGGCACCTCAACAAGTAACATCACAACCTAAAGTAGTTTCAGCACCTCAGTCTAGTAATGCAGGGTTCGTAGCTAGTGGCACTAGGTCTAAGGATAACAGAACATGTTATAATTGTGGGGAGTTAGGTCATCTTTCATTTCAGTGCAAGGTCCCTAAAAAGGTTAAAGGGGGGAGGAAGGTCAATTCAGTCAGTAGCAATGATTTGCCACCGACGGAAAACCAGGATTGAGCTCTGGGAAAGGGGGTGGCGGGGCTCATAAAGTAAATCCTCCTATAAACCAAAATAACTTTAAAATTCCACGTCCAGCCAATATGGTTTCAGTTCTCGTAAGGGTTGGTGGTAAAACTGTAATAGGAATCTGGGATGAAGTGGCACCTTATACTATAGTAGGCCCCGATTTCTTAGAAACATTTCAGCTAAATGGGATTAAATTAAATGAGCTAGAGGACTCTCTTGTGTCTGCCAATTCTGCACCTTTGCCTACTCATGGTTGGGCTATGGCAAAAATTGAGTTGCCAGGCAAAACTGTAGTCCACCCCGTAGTAAAACAGTTAGGTCACCAATGCTTGTTAGGTGGTGACCTCAAAGGTTTGTATGGTGTGATAGTTGATGGAACAGACGAGACGTGGCATTGGAAGGATATCCCTAACGTGCACTATCCTTTCTATAAAACGGAACAAAAACAGACTTGAGTTAACTTTATTAAATGTTTGGATCCAGCCATTAAGGAAAAGCTCTCAGCTGCTCTTTTGACTGAAGACCAACAAAAAAGGTTTGGGGATATGTTGGAGGAATTTCCAGCGGCCTTTAATCCCGAACCTGGGTTAACTCACGTCTTTGAACATCATTTAGACACAGGTGATCATCAGCTCGTTTCATCTAGCTCATACTACCTTCGTCCTGAAAAGCGTGAAGCACTCGATGAAATCTTGAATGACATGATTCGCCGTGGCCAAATCGTTCCGCATTCCGGTCCATGGGCAGCTCCTGTCATCGTCCGCAAAAACAAAGATGGTGGGTGGAGGATGATAGTGGACTACCGAAAAATTAATGAGATTACTGGAAATGATAAATATCCTTCAAACAGGATAGATGAACTCCTGGACACCTTGGAACAACCAAAATTTATTACGGTGCTTGATTTGCAGAGCGGATATTGGCAAGTCTCCTTGAGCAAGTCGTCCCAAGACAAGGCTGCTTTTATGACACCAGCAGTTTTGTTTAAACCGACAGTTATGATGTTTGGTATGTGTAACAGTGGGGCGGCGTTCTCTAGACTTATCAATCATCTTTTCATAGATATGAGAAAGGATGGGGTAGTCGCATATCTCGATGATATAATAGCCTCGGCCGATTTTGATACACATCTGCGGACCGTAAGAGAAGTCCTGTTACGGTTGCAGAAAGCTAACCTCACCATAACGTCAAAAAGGTACAGATCTGTTTACCAGAAACTAAGGTGTTGGGCCACATAGTTTCTGAAACTGGGATTCGCCCTGATCCTAGTAAGGTGGATGCAGTCTTGAACTACCCGAGGCCATGAGTCTATGAAAGGTTCCGTAGGAACTGTGAGAATTTTGGTCGGGATTCGATTTTTTGAGACCTCGAGCGCACTGTGGGCATTTATACTCTTGCCTGTACCAATCTGAGGTTTCTCCGTTCTGTGCTTGGGGTTCTGTTTTTTTTCTCCTTGGTAGGCACGCGCCGTAACGTCGAATCTGGCTGGCTTTCGTCTCAAGCATTTTTTCATATCTCGATGGGCCTTGACCTTCAATTAGCAGTATGTTTTCATTAGTTTATGTTGGTAAATAAGGGTATGTGAATTAATTGTATTTTAATATTTTTATACTTAGATTAATATTTGTGAAACTGTGCTTTCCTGTCTTTTGGGGGAGATTGTTAAATAGCTTTTGGCGGCTTTATGCTAATGAGATGGCAGTACTTATGGGCACGGGATGAAGGCGTCTTGAGCTCTGTCAGCGTGTCAGTGTTGGACGTTCCTTCTGGCATGTAGATTGGTGGTGGAGAGGATGAGCTAGGACACAGGTTAACGGGCCCGGACAATTCTTCGTGCCGTTGAATGAACCACCGAGCCGTAACTTGGGTTTCCTGGTGAGAGCGGAAACCTGGTTTCTGCGTAGTTGGAAGGATGTCGGTTTAATTCTACCCATTCTTAGACGCCCAAAAGTTTCTCTCCATACGAGTCCGTCTGCCTCATCATTCTCCAGTAAGATGCCACTTCTATCCATGCTCTCTTGTATGCTGCCTCAGTTGTTCACTTTCCTCATAAAAGTTAATACAATTTAAATACCGTACTTTTTTGGTTCATTTTCGGAAAACCCCTAATTGGAAATTTATCGGTATTTTATTCTGTGAAGCCATGAATTGGAGAGTCCAGAAGAAGGATGTGCTGTGCGCTAGAGTGTGAAATAACCTAGCAATTTTCCTACTTGTGTTGAGAGGGGAATAGAAAAATTGTGCCCCGGTATTTGATTAAATTATGAGTTTAGCCGTAATTTTGGAACTAAATCATTCTTCAATAAGGAAAAAAAAAGGCCCTATTCGTCCAAAACCAATATTGCTTAAATTGGGCTTGTAAACTAATCTTTGTGTATTTTCCTTGTTTCTCGGAGCTGAAGGATATACGTTTAACTAATGCTGGTGAACACATGCAGCGAGGAATGCCGCTGAATTTTTTTTTCTCCTCGCCCGGCAGCGTAGGTCATGCAGCAAAGCCATCCATCTTATGCAAGAGTAGTTGCAAGAACCCTGTGAAGGAAATGAAACCGTCCAATAGTTTTTTTGATTGTACATTAATTTTAGTTAAGTGTAAGACTTTAGTATAGTTTACCTTTCATAAGTAGGATTTTTTCTCTGAATGCCAAGCCTATTATGTGCCATAAGAAACTCTAAGAATCAGGATTGTCAAATACTGAATATTTATATTCTCAATGTTTTAACGCTGACCAAGTTTTTTTTGTCAATCCCATATATCTGCCTGGTGCAGCATTGTATGTAAATGAGTTTATGAAAAGAAATTTGATATGCTGGTCATTCCAATAAATTTAAAAATAGGAGAATTAAGTTTTTTCCTTTTCCTTCTGATGGTTTCTCTGTAGACTTAGAACGGTACATGTCATTGTTTTTTAGAAAACTACCTATTTATTTTTTTCCAGAGGTTGTACAATTGAGTTACCAGAAACTTCGTTCCCTCTGAGGAAGGGTTTTCCCTTGGACCTCTTTGCACCCCCCCCCCCCCCCCGGGGGGGGGATCATCCCCCTGGGAAAACGGGGGGCGGGGTCGGGGGGGATTTTTTTTTCCGGGGGGGGATTGGTTTGGGCAGGAGCCCAAACGCATTTTTTTTTTTTCTTTAAACTTAACCTTCCTTTCCCCCCCCCCCCCCCCCCCAAAAAATCGGGGGGGGGGCCTTATTGTCCGATCCAACTGTTTCTGGAAATTTAAACTACTCAGTTAATGTCTTATGTTTTCTTTCCAAAATATTTTGCTTGATATTGGAAAAAGAAATGAACGCATGTTCTACAACTAAGAATTTACAAGTTTTAAGGAAAAAAAAATTTTTTTTCTATCACTAGGTTTACGAATTTATGTTAGAATTTAGATTGTGTTGGAAGAAACCATCTTTGAAGGAGGGAAAGAGTTTTGGACTTGGAGGTCTAAGGTTTGAATTTGTGCTAATTTTGTTCCTTTTTTTTTCCCGGGTCTTGCCTTTCGACGGCCCTCAAAAATGATTTCACCTATGAGAGAAACTGGAGTGAGCCAAAGCAGCCAAATGATTCGAACAGCGGAGGATTTAATGAACCGCTCGATTAACGAGAACGTGAGGGATAGAGTTTTGGATCCACCTAATCTAAGACTTTTCGAAATTGACGACACGAATATTGTGTCCATAACGAGGGCACAATATAATGATTTATTAAGGGATAAATTTCAAGTTCAGGAAAGTTTACGTGGGAGACAAAACAGGGTAAATCAGGCACCAAAGAGTTGGGAACCTAAGGTACAGCTAAAATGTTTTGATGGCTTAGATGAGGCCTACAGTGTGTTTGATTTCTTAAGGGATTGTAATAATAATATGATGACGCTGGGTATGCCTTCGAAGTGTTTCTGAAAAAATGGATTCCACTCCACTTAAAGGGTCATGCGTTATTGTGGTGGGAGTCTGAAGCCACATCAGTTGATTGGCCTCATTTTCAGTTCGCCATAAAGAAAAGATTTGTTAGTTCAAACCAACAGGAGTTGATTTTTGAAAAAAATTATGCCAAGCGTCATGTGTTTGAAGAAAGTGTTGAGAAATTCTGCAACGATTTGGCTGAATTAAATGGAAGGCTTCACGAGCCATTGTATTCACGAGACTTGGTTCGTGTCGCAATGTCGAATTTGGCTCCGGGCATTCGAGCCATGATCTCGTTGCACAATTTTAATGACATTTTTTAATTGCGCGATGCAGCCGCAAGAGTGCAAAGACACATGAAGTCAGCATTACTAGAAAATCGCAAAGAAAAAAATTCTCTTCCTGTGAAGCAGACACAGCTTTATCAGTCTGTAGATTTATCCCCCCCTCTACAACGTACGTTAAATTCTTCTGACGGGGATAAAGTTGGTGTGGCTGACAGTTTGCCGTTAATAGATTTAGGTGATATTGGTAATTGTGCAAATAATATTAATGTGCAGCCTGGTACTAGTGAGGGCAAAGATTCAGGGAAAAGGCATTACAGCTGTTGGAATTGCGGGGAAGCTGATCATTTTTCTAGGGAATGTCCGCATCCTCGTGTCCATCGTGTGCCCCCTCCCCCACCCCAAAATCGAGGGGGAAACTAGAACCTTCCACTGTGAAGGGCGCGCCGGTGGATTTGGTTTCTGAAAGGGTCATGATTGTGTACTTCAACTGGATTGAAAGTGTTGGACCGAAACCATTAGTCCCCATGATTATTAACGATAAAATACATACTGGAATTTGGGATTCGGGGTCGTGTCTTTCGCTTATGTCACAACAAGTTTTTGCTACTCTAGGAAATACATCTGTGCTTAATAACCTAGAATTAAACCTCTTAACTGCTAACGGCTCTACTATGGAGTGTTTAGGTTGGTGTAGTGTAAGGTTTCAGCTTCCGGGGAAAGAAATAGAACATTCTTTTATTGTATGCAATGATCTTCCCATTGATTTTATTTTGGGTACAAACTTGATGAAGTGCTGTGGAATTGAAGTAAGCTTTGCTTCTCAGTAGTGGTGGTTCTCTGAATTACCTGTAATCCGCTATAAGTTTTTGGAAGTTTTAATGAATAAAACTAGCTGTAATTTAGTGCAGGATGTACCACGTGGGCAACGTATTTTGGATAAATCTCCCATCTCAGAAGAACAAAAAGAAATTTTTGCTGAAGTTTTTTCTAAATACCCCAGGGTCTTTCGTGATGAACCTGGGCACTGTAGAACAATGCAGATGCATATTGAGTTAACCAACAATAAACCCATTAATGTTTCCCCGTATCCTGTTAGCCCGGCTAAACTTAAACTGTTGAATAACGAGATTGATAAATTGTTAAAGGAGGGTCGGATCCAAAGGTCCATGTCATCTAATTCTTCACCTTGTTTCCTAAAGAAAAAACCCAATGGAGAGTATCGCTTCATCGTTGATTTTCACCTTGTGAATTTTTATTCATTACCGGATGCGTATCCTTTCCCAGCAATCGATTCCATCTTGGCTGCGCTTGGTACGCCTAAGTACATTACAACAATTGATCTTAGGTCAGCGTACCAACAAATCCCGCTTGATGATGAGTCTCGTCATGTGGCTGCTTTCTGCGTTCCGGGCGCCCTCTATGAGCCTTTGTACATGATGTTCAGGATGCGCAACAGTGGGAAGGTTTTTCAACGCATGATCGATCAATTGTTGAGGTCGCAACAATACCCAACTTTTTTATATCAAGATGATATTACGTTTGTTGACGATTTTTTCAATGCTCATGTTGCAAAAATTGACTTTGTTTTGAGTAGATTAGACTTTGCAAACCTAACTATAAATGTAGACAAGTTTTTTTTATGTAAACCTGAAGCTAGAAATTTAGGATTCATCTTAACAAAGGAAGGGATTTTGCCGGATCCTGAGAAGGTGAAGGCTATTAGCGATTCTCGCCCTCCCCGTAATTTACGACAACTTAGAGGCTACTTAGGGAGCTGTAGTTGGTTTCGTCGTTACATCCCCCAATTTTCTAGTCGTTCTCATTGTTTGTACGAGTTAACCAAAAATAACAGAAAATGGGTTTGGGAAGAAAAACACCAAAAAGCGTTGAGGATCTTAGACATTGTTTAACTCATGCACCGGTTCTAGCCCAGCCTGACTTTAACAAGCCTTTCTTAATTAGGTGTGATGCTAGTGCACTTTCTCTTGGGGCAATTTTACTGCAGGAGGGATCTAAGGGGGAAAGACCAGTCATGTACGCGAGTAGGACCATTAAGCCTAATGAGGTTAAATTTTCGGCAGTACAGAGAGAAGCTCTTGCTGTTCTGTGGAGTATAGAATTGTTTAGGCCTTATGTTGAAAGTGCAAAGTTTACGGTTGAGTCGGATCAGAAATCCCTTGAGTGGCTCCGTACAGCAAAGGATCCAACAGGGATTTTAGCAAGGTGGGCCTTGCGCCTAGCTTGCTTTGAGTTTGACATTGTTTATCGCACTGGCAAAACTAACATAGTTGCTGACTATCTATCACGTCTTCCTCCAGCAGTGTTAAATGTTACTGCTGTTTCTTTACAGCAAGTTGAGATTGAGAGATTAAGAGAGGCACAAAAGAGGGACCCGTTAATTTCTCTTGTTAGGAATTTTGTTATTAGTGCGAAACCGTTTCCTTTAACACCTTTAGGGAAAACGGCAAGGAGGGAAGGAATTAATGCTTCTGAACTCGACGGGGTTATTGGGAGAAAATTCCGCTCTCTAGGCAATGATGAAACCTTTTGAGTTTTAATACCTAAGGCGGAAAGGGTGCGTTTAATCGCGATTGCCCATAATAGTGTTACTGCAGGACACTTTGGCATTGCTAAGACCTTGAAATCTCTCCAAAGAAATACATTGGTTTGGTATGGTGAAAGACGTGTCCGCCTATGTTAAAAAGTGCATTGAATGTCAAAAATGCAAAAATTCACATATGGGTCGTGGTGGCTTGACAGGGAGAGCACCCATCCCTCAACTACCCGGTGATGTTATGTGTATTGATGTGGCTGGTCCATTTGTTAGGAATAGTAGGGGAAACAGGTTTTTATTAGTAACTTTGGATACTTTAACTAAATGGCCGGAACTAATCCCGATGAAGAATTCTACTGCAACCACCATTGCTGAGACGCTTGCTAGGGAGGTTTTTTCAAGACAGGGGGCCTGTAAAATTATGGTTTCTGACAATGGAAAAAATTTCGTTGCGTCCATTTTCAAGGCCTTATGCAAAATATACAACATCGACCATCGTTGTCTGTCGTACTACGCGCAGAAGGTAATCAATCTGAGCGTTTAATAGGGACAGTGAAGTCTCATTCGTACGAGATGTGCCAAGAACCATAAAAAATGGGATATAGATCTCCCGTTTATTGCTATGGGCCTTCGTGCTGCTATTTGTCAATCAACTGGCTTCTCACCTGCATATTTACAATATGGTCGGGAAATGCGTTTACCCCATGAGAGTAATGTCTTGGATGGTTATCCTATGGATAAAAAAACGTCTGCTTGGGCAGTGAACATCACGAAACGTATAAAGGATGCTGTGGAACTTGCACGCCACAATCTGTTAGATCAACAGGATGCAAACAAAGTTACTCTGGATGAGAAAAAAAAGCCTGTAGAGTTTTGAGATTGGCCACTTGGTTCTCAAGAAAGTGCACTTTAAAAGTGATAAGGTTAAAGCTATCTCTGCTAAATTATCGTATAGGTGGGAAGGACCGTACGCTATAAAGAAAAAGGTTAACTTTCTAACATACCAGCTTGACAATCCTACCACTTTAAAAACTTTGAAGGGTACTTTTCATGCTTCACAGTTAAAACTGTATAATTCCTGATAAATAGTGTAAGTGTATTCCGCCCTGGTTTTGTTTTATGAGTCTTGTGTTGGTATGTTGTATTTTGAGATATGTGATGCATGTTTGGGTATGATTTAGTTAACGTCGGGTTAAAGGGCTGGTTTGGCCTCGGTCTGCTATTAATTCTGGTTACTCAACTAGATGTTTTTTCCCCTTCCTTTATTTATGTTTCCGTTGTAAGCTCTCCCCCCCCCTTCTTCTGTCTTACTTTCCTTGAAAGTGGTGCGTTCCATTGTTAGGCTGTTTTGTTTAAGTTTTCTTTCAGTAATATGGCCTGAGGGTGTGATTAACCAACTTTGCGTTGCATTACGATACTGTGTGCTTTCACTTTTGACTTTGAAACTTGGGGGTATAAATTAGGATTAACATTAAGTTAACATTGTGTTGAGTGTGGATTTGCTTAAGGTTACTGTGTTGTATAAACAATTATGATTTTTTTCAGTGTAATGGGTGATGTTTTGCTGAGCAGATATGCTTTGGTAAACTGGTTTACACTTGTGTCGAACTTAAGTAATGGAGTCTTTTACTTAGCTTAAGTAAAGGAAACGATAAATTTGATTCAACGTTCTGAAGGTACTGAATTCTTGTCAGTCTTGGTTGACTGGTATAAGAGGTTTATGCTACACTAGGTAAGATTTGGTAACACTTGAGGTTTTTTTTGTGTGAATTGTTGGTCGAAAGTCTATGACGTAAGGTTTGGTAAAAAAATTTTTTCTTTCTGGTGGTAGAAAGTGAAATTTGTAGAAAAAGATTGTGTCAATCTTTTTTTTCGAGGAGGGGGGGATTATGTGAGAATTTTGGTCGGGATTCGATTTTTTGAGACCTCGAGCGCACTGTGGGCCTTTATACTCTTGCCTGTACCAATCTGAGGTTTCTCCGTTCTG
This sequence comes from Lithobius niger, assembly GCA_023313725.1. Taxonomy (NCBI): domain Eukaryota; kingdom Metazoa; phylum Arthropoda; class Chilopoda; order Lithobiomorpha; family Lithobiidae; genus Lithobius; species Lithobius niger. Next base: position 5 of record JAHWFP010138347.1, on the reverse strand, counting down.
TGCTT
>JAHWFP010138346.1:0-39506 GCA_023313725.1 Lithobius niger | reverse complement strand
TGAGTGTATACGATTACCGCGTAGGGTTCTGTTGGAAGGATATTTTTTTTTCTTCAAAACGTAAAACAGGTCACCGAGTTAAAAAATTTCAGTAATAAACTGAAGGTGCTAGTTGGGACAGTTATCGTTTCTTTCTTTCTGATATATTTTGGTTTTGTATTGTCACAAGGCCAGTCTTTAATGCAGACTGACTTTTAAACCAATTTATCCAGTGAGTGTCAAATTTTCCTTTTTTTGGTTTTTTACTATATTTGTATTTAGCAACAGTTCATCATTTCATCGTACTCGCAGATATATATGCTCAACCAAAAGGACAATTTTAAATGGAAGAAAACTTTTGGTGGACCCTGGCTGCCACCTTCTTCAGGCTGAGTCACCGAGTCCTTCCTGATCACATTCCTACAATTCTCGCGCTGGTTCACAGTGGGCCTTTGCTCCTAATTTTGGGTTGTAAGTACTTGTTGTTATTGATGCTCTCTCTGTCTGGTAGTTACAGGAGAATGGAGAAAAAGTAGCCGCTATGAATGAAGTTGGTTACAAAGTTCTGCTGAAATAAGTGTGACAATTTGGTGGTATGAGGAAGCTTGCACATCCATCACAGAGATGTTATTAAGTTTGCAGTATTTCGCCAGAACTTTCTAACCACTGCAGAGTGAGAGCAGCACTAACAACAACAAGTGCCGGCAACCCAAAATTCGGAGCATTGGCCCACAGTGAACCAGCGTGAAAATTCAAAGAAGTAATCGTAAATACCGATGGTTCGATTCTGTTACTTCTGGTTGTAATAAGTCATAATTAATAAGAAATTGCGTAAAACCAAACATTTGGCCTGAAGAAGTCAACAACTAATGTCCACTAAAAATTTGCAAGAATAAGCGTATTACTTAATCCTTTTTTTGGTTTTGCGTAATTTCTTAGTAAGTATGAAAAAAATTATCGTTGATCATTTGTAGGAATGTGGTGAAATAGGAATCGGAGACTTCATCCTGATGACGGTGACAGTTAGTGTCCACCAAAAATTTGCAAGTTTTCTTTCGTTTAAAACTTGTCCTTTTGTTTGTGCATTTTTCTGTTAGTTTGAAGATTTCATGTAACCAAAGTAACTTGGCTGACGAATTGGTTTTTACAGTTCATCATTTCACATTTATGAGTTTGTGGCCATCTGCCAGAACAGTTCACTCTTTCTTTCTTTACAATTCCATTTCTATCAATTACCTTTAATTTTAATTTAAAAATCATTTCTAATTCCTTAAATTCCATTTGAACCATTCTTAATTCAGTCAAATCAAGAAATACTTTGGTTTAGTTTCATACAATTCCCCCAATTTAGCGAAATGCCAGTCAACTTTAGACACGGCTGGAATTTAGATGATGAAATTAATTTAAATGTTTAACAGACTTGACCTGAATTGTATTAAGTTACTCGCAAATTCCGGTCAGTTGAAACCAAATCAATTTAAATGCCATTCAAGTCAAGGTCTATAATTGCTTTAATAATGATTACTTTAATCAAGTGTACTGTTGGAACATGGATTCAATTTGAGAATAGTTGTGTCATTTGGCAAGACCTTTAACAATTTCACAAAGCCAGTTCGAAATCTATTTCATTGAGTAATTTTCTGGAAATATGTTTTGGACTACATTGAAATCGATTTATTTTACATTCGGGATGGAGTTGTGGCCATCATTGCCTGCTATCAAATAATTTACATAGGCCTACTACCTAACTACATAGTTAATAAAAAAAAAAACATATGAAGGCCATACAAATAAAAATAGTACGTATTGCTCTACATTTTGGTTTTCCATCCCCCAGCTTACAGTGTAAAAAGGAGTTATGCTCATTGCACACTGTTAAGTCCGTGTACTAGAATGTTGGTCCACAACTTCCCATTTACCTTTGTAGCATGATTACACCAGTCACCTACAGTTCAAAATGGCTTTGATCATGCAAAAAATTAAATAACTGGTAGTTTGTATGACCTTGTCACCATAAAGGGCGAACCTTTTGGTTTTATACTCAGTTAATAAAAGTACCCTCATCCCACCTGCCCATTTTTAGTAAATAAGAAATAAAAATAAAATGCACATGCCTCATCTTCGTAGAAAGTTATTTGTCTGGGAAACATTGTTTAACATTTTCGCATGACCTAAAATTGAGATTTTGAAATATGAGATTTAGCACATTTTACATTTAAATAAAATTCTTTAGAAAAAAAAACTGGAACAAAAGTAATTCAACAAATTGTTCGAAAATGACTTTAATGCTTAGTGAGAAAATCCCTAAACATCTGAAAATTTAGTTGGAATTTATTATTTCAGGTTGTTTCAACCGTGGTCAACCCTGTTAAGGAATTGGCAAATATTAGCCGTTACACATCCAGGTTATGTGGCTTTCCTCACATATGATGAGGTCAAAGCACGTCTACAAAAATACATTACAAAACCTGGCAGGTAAGATTTTCGTTTGGCATTTGCCTTCCCGTCGTTTGTAATTTGTAACGTACTATTTTTGTTGTTGTAACGTTAGTTCGTGCAATAGGCTACACGCAATAGCATTCAGTTTGCCTGAAAATAGTTTTTGTCAGTCGACAGCCAAAGAACTTCTGAGCGAAAATAGTCGGGGGAATCTGGAGGGGTTTTGGAGACAGTCTCCAAAAAACTTATTGTTTAAAAGCCAGGAAAGGCCTACGAATCCATTAGTTCCGAGGCTATTTTTCAGACCTCACTTAGGGAGCTAGATCTCCCAAGACCCTAAAACTGATGTGGACTAGTCAGTAAAAATCCCCCCCCCCCCTTTGCCGAATGCACTCGACTACGCCCCTGATGACATCATTAGTAAATCATTGTGGCAAGCTGGCTGCTACTGGGATACGAGTGCTGATTGCTGCTGTGGACTTAATTATTCAATCTGGCAAGGTTTATAGTCATTTCACAGATGCCAATGCTTCTGGTAATATAATTTAGTAATAATAATTGTTTTTATTTTCAGCTATGTCTTCAGACTTAGCTGTACAAGGTTAGGCCAGTGGGCTATTGGTTACGTTACCAATGAAGGCAACATACTGCAAACAATTCCACAAAACAAATCTCTCTGCCAAGCTTTATTGGATGGTTTCAGAGAAGGATTGTAAGTATGAGTTGCTGCTGTTTGTTTATTAAGTTCCTTTCATTTACGTATTTACACCTGTTTGTAGTATTACTGCATGAGCACATGTCCCGTAGCAGAATCAGTGCAACAATACATCATGGACAGTGTTGCACGGCTGTGTACAAAGTTATCAAATTTCAACCGGCTCGCTAATTTTTAACTGATTTTTATGCTCCAATACACAATTTTAATTGTGTCAACAACACCTTTCCATTGATGGAGAGTAAGGCTGTGCTAATACCACTTCTACCGATCCGATACAGATACCGATTCGATATTGTATGTATCTGTTGTACCGATGCCGATACTGATTTCATTGTGTTGTGCTTTTATTTTTGGAATCATGGCTGTCGGCAAACAGAAAGTTCTCTTTCAGCCGTGTTAACTTGTGGTACACTGAACATCTGAAGATTCTCCGAAGCAGTATCTGCGTTGGTGCAACCTTAGTGGCGAGTCAAATCAGTAGTATAAAACTTTGCGAAATTCTTCAGGAAAACACGCGTATACCACCACAGGAGAAAACAGAATTGTTCGTCTGTTAAAATTTCGGTGAAAACCTATCACCTACATCAGAACCAACCCAACAAAACTTTTTTTTAAAGTTGTCACATCACATATCGAAGGCGTCAGTCCCAAAGGGGGCACTTTGAAACACTAGTTTCCACTGAAATTTTAACGGACGTACAAGTGTGTGTTCCCCTGTGGTGGTATACATGTGTATTTCCTGAAGATGTCTCTTGAATACCATTGTTTTCCCCGTTTATCGGCTTTTTCCATTACGAGGTTGTTTTGTGCAAACCAATAAACGTGATAAAACATGCATGATAAAACATGCGTGACAAAACAGCGCATAATAAAACAGATGGATACAGACAATGTTTTATCTTCTGATAATTAGTGGTGACCAAGTTCTGCTGCAGGATAGTTGTATAGTAAAGAAACCGTTTTATTCTGACATTCGACGTTTTCCCAAGCTGATTTGCTTTCCCCTTTATTCACTGTAAATCATTTCGTTTTTTTTAACTTAAGGTGGTTAGTTCTGCCATCGGAGATAGTTTTAAGAGTCGATTCTTTTTTCTTCAGGAATCATAAGTGATTTTTTTCTCGTATAACTGTAAAGTGATGAAAATGAATAGATTTTGAAATCCATTTGATTTCAAACGTAAGTCCTAGTAGTGATGAGGAGTTTTAGCTAAAATGATGGTTTCTTTTTTCTCAATGATATAAAGGTCCATATTAAGACTGTACCAAATCTGAAGCAGTTTTTGCTGTCGTTCAATTGTGTTCTTTAATGTTGCATTAATAACCTGCCCTTCGTGTTGGGATTGGCTAATAAGACGTACTTGCATAAATCGGTTTTCTGCACAGAATGAAGTGGTGGTTTTTATTTTACATGTTTGAGTATGAGATGTTGGATCTTAATGTTTCTCCCTTTTAAGTTAATGACAAATTCTGTTAATTTTTAGTTTGCTCGGTGGTGGGTCATTTAATTCGAACTCTTCTGAAACTTGTGTTTCATTAAGAATTATTTTAACCAGTTTTGCCGAACCGATATCGGCCAATCAGATTTTGATCAGTAAAAGTAGGTAGCTGTTCAAAATTATGGAAACTACTGCCTGATCGCCAATTCTCAAAAAGATTCCCATCTCCGGTTGACTAGTCATCGTCGTTTACATCTGGACCACACATTCGTGATTTGAAAGATGACATACTCATTTTACTTTGGCTTTAGAGAATGTGAAAAGAGAATTTAAGCAATGCCAAAAAAAAGAAGCTACGAAGGTGGTCTTGCGAATTTTCGGTATATAATAGGTGTGCAGAAAATATTCACATACAATGTTTTCAGTTTCCTCCCATTACCTTCCTCTGGCAAAAAGTGCACGAGCACGTACGGGACTAACGACTACATTCTAAAGAAATTTTTCACAGTTAAAATTAATTAACCAGACACATCCTTTGTAACTACTGTCGAGGGTTAGAGGCGATTGCACGCTGAAACGCTTATCTTCTGTCCATGAAATAGTGATCCACACATCTTGATCCCAAATTCCGTCCCAGAACAGACTTCCATAAAAATTGCGGGACAAATACGCGGGCAATCGTCAATTGTGTTGGATGAAAAGTTGATTTTGTTGAATGCATGAAGCTTTTAGTTAAATTTGCAGCAGAAAAACAACGATATGAGGTGATGAAAAGATTTTTTCATTTTATGTATGAAGCTTTTAGTTAATCTTGTAGCAGAAAAAAGACGACTTAAAGGCAGGTTAGTAATTTGGCTTTATCATGATTCTGACCATAAAACATTTTATGAGCAACTGGGCATTAGCTTGACCATGGTAACAAGCAGTTACGGAAGTAGAGCTTTATTTTGATATTACCAAATGATTTAGTCCCAGTTTATTGGGCAATGTTTTGCACTTTGTTTCTTCAGTCCCTTGATTATGTCGATGTTGGTTTCGACCAGATCGGTATCAGTGTTTGATTCGGCAAAATCATTGGTATGCTGGTTCCACCTCATGGCTTTTTCCGTGCATTCAGGTAGAGAAGGCCCCCTGTAATGGACTTGTGCTCATATCGATTGGGGCATGTAAAAGTAAAATTGTTTTTTGCTTAGCATTTCCTAGCATGCTAAGCAAAATTGTTTCTCTTTATTAAGATAACCTTAATAGTTGAAGAAGACATTAATTAGACTGTTTTCCTTTTTTCCAGTCTTTAGTTTAGAAAAGATCAGCTTGGTATTCATTTGGCGGAAAAAGCTGATTGATGCAGTCAAACGAACAACTTAGTAAATGTCTCACATATTTAGGTTTTTTGAAACTATTTAGAATTATCTGAATTAGTTCTGAACAGATCTAATTAAATTGAATGGGTAAATCCCAGATTGCCAGTTATTTGATAGGTTTGGTAATTGGAAAAACCGGGTACCCGTCGTATTTGGTAATTAAGTTTTGAATTAAAATTGCTGAACTCGTAGAGCTCTTAAACCTGAATATGTTTTTATTGTAGCTATTTATTTCCTGACGGACGAAATGTGAATCCAGATTTAAGTTGGGCTGTTGTGGCAACCCCCGAGGATCACATCAAAGTGACGCAAGAACAGTATGAGCTGTACTGTGAAATGGGATCAACATTCCAATTGTGCAAGATTTGTGCCGAAAATGACAAAGATGTACGAATTGAGCCATGCGGCCATCTCTTGTGTACTCCTTGCTTAACGTCATGGCAGGTAAGATATCACTGTTTAAATTATTTTCAAAAAAAGATACTTGCCAAGACATGCGCTAATGGTGAGTTGGGGCAGTTTTCATTCTGTCTCAGACTAGTGTCTTGTGTCTCACAAAGCCAGTTTTCTATTTTGACTGTTTGTTTCGTTACTTTACCCGCTTTAAAAATTACATGACACGAATGCTCTCACAAAAAAGGAAAACTCGCTAAGTTGAAACAATAGAGCAAGTTTTTAGGCGGGTTCCTTGGAAATGTAGTGAAGTGGGCAAACCAGCTGAAGAAATTGGACCTTCGGGTCTTCCGGCCAAAGTACGCAAGCTAACTGATCACCAACATTGGTGAGCTGTTATAGAAAGTGATACTGTAAGTAAAGCATTGTAGGTATCCTGAGAGACGACAGGATGGAAAGCCAAATGTGCTTGAAGTGTCAAATAAATGCAGATGCAAACCTATTTATGTTACCTTTTGGACTTCAATGTTCTACTGCCTGAGCGGCGAATTTAACCAAAGGCCGTAGTCCTACACGGCCAAAAAGAAACATCTATACTGTAGGCAGTGCACACTTATACGTATAAACATACACTTTCCGCTAAACGTCTCGCTCAGGCAGTCTTGACAGTAAGTCCAAATGCAACGAAAATGTGTTTGCATCCATATTTATTTGACAAAAGATTACGCTAAAGATAATACAGTCTCCCACCCCAACCTCTTTCCGCAAAGGACCAAATAAGACGGATAAAGTTAAAAAAGAAATACATAGTCTCTTTTAATGTATTTTGCCAGATTGTCTTATAAAAGATCCTGGCAGTTACACAGATATTGGGGAAACTACCTCAGTCATTAAGTATGCTGTAAGGATGATTGATTGTTACTGGCGAATGTGTCAACATGTTTGCATGCAATTAATCTTTTACATGAACACACCTAGGTCTATGTAATATTTATGCCTATTTATGTTGCACTACAGTGATGTCAGATTGTCACTTGATAGCAACAAAGTGTTTAGAGATTCTACTCTTACGATCAGGAACGTCACCTAAAATGAAGTTGCATACTGAAAATTGGTATGTTCCAGTACAATTCGAACAACTGGCGAGGTGATCTTTTCTTCACAATAGATGATAGGAGCGTGGTAGTGCTGCGCTTTTTTTGGACATTCTAGGGAAAAGAGTAGAAGGTAAAAAGAAGGTGCGTTTCAGCCTTACAAGAAACGGATGGCAACAATGCGTGGCATTCCATGCTGCTCTGGTCACCCGAGGGAACAACTCCTTGTCATTGCACAGAATGAGTTAGTGCGAATGGTCTGAAACTCGAGCAATTTGGAGATAGCGGGCCTCCACCTCCATGAAATTAAACTGAGCTACCCAGCTGGAGCGTTGAAGAGGTTGCGGAAAAAGGGGATTCGATGTAAGCACCAAGAAGAAAGAGAAAACAACTGACTGAGAATGTGGACTGAAACAGAGACAGGATGAGCAATGTCCAAGAGTGAGCCTGACTGACCTGGAGGGAGGATGCCAAGTCTTGTGCAAAATTGGCTTTAAGCCGTATCTGAGAAATGTGGAATGGCTGAAGAAGCGTATAGGGTGTACAAAGAACACTCAGGTGACAAGTGGACGGGTGACCCAAAAAACCTAGGGATGAAGAGTATGTTGAATACCAGAGAAGGGGTGTGAGTACCGTACAATGGATGCAGTGCCGTGTATGTGGGTGAAACGAGGAAGGAATGACGTATAGGCTAGGCCAGCACATGGGCAATGTTAGGAGTGTGGTGGAAGATTACGGCATTGCAGCTCATTCTACGGCCATACAGCATGAGATTGGTTGGGAAAGAACAGAAGCACTTCTGATTTAGCATGGGACAATCATCTTCGTTGCCTCAAATCCATAGCCATCCAACATCATGAAAAGAATGGGGTCCCCCTTATGAACGTCCAAGGTCCGTCACACTAATTACCGATTTTTGCGCATTTTTACTTTGGTTTACGATCATGTTGACTTACACCACAAAATTACAGTTTTCTTCAAACCAGCGAATGTTCGAAAACTGCTATACGGGTTTTCTTTCTCAGGCTATAAGGATGTGTCTCTTGACTTGTTGTGGTGCGTGTGCGTCTCACATCCTTAGCCTGAGGAAGAAAAGCCGTATAGCAGTTTTCGAACATTAGCTGGTTTGAAGAAAAACTGTAATTTTTTGGTGTTGCGTACGTCACGAAGTTAATATGTCCTTCACACCCCAACGAGGCACACTTAGTGGGAAACGACTTAAGAGAGCGGTTAGCACACAAGTGCAGAATTGACAAGATGTCAGATTGGCCCTACGCTTTGCAAATATAAGAGGTGGTGATAACTGTCAAATTCAACTCCAGGCAACAAGCAAGGATATAACCAGTAACCTAAATTGACTTTTAGAGGGCCTGATGAAGACAGTAGGGGTACTGTTGAAAATAAAATTAGCAATACTGTGCGAGTGTCTTCTGGTTGAAATTGAACGATTATGGAGGAAATAAGCCATTTGGCATTATTTTTCTATGTGCGTGTGTGTGTGGGGGTGGGGGTGCCCGTTTTCCCCCAACACAACTACCAAACTCTTTATTTGTCAATGTCAGATGTAAAATAACAGATAAAGTTAACTGCTATTGAGGTGGGAAATAGAAAGCTACTTCATGTGAACGACCAATATTTTAAACGTTGTCAAGTGGTCTTTTGTATTTGTGAATTGTAATAACAATTTTACATCTTTAATTGTTGTATAAATACAGTATTGTTAACTGTTATTTCCCCCCCTTTTAGGAGTCGGAAGGGCAAGGATGCCCTTTCTGCCGAGCTGAAATTAAAGGAACAGAACAAGTAGTGGTTGATCCTTTTGATCCAAGCGGCAATCGCTGCATTAAACGAACAGACCACCATTCTTCTTCCACAGGAAATCTTGTGGATCTTGAGGATGATGAGAATTTTGAGGTAGTGGACTTGCCTCAAGCCTGAACTTTGGCCCAGTCGCTTCTTGGCGCAGCCTTTGCTGTCGAGAACAATCGGAAATTCCGGGTACCGTGTCGGTTGCGTGGCGATGAACTGAGCACAAAGTGATATCGTGAAAGCAAATACAACAATCGATAGTAAGAAGTCATCATCTATATTTTTTTACAGGAGTTGTACATATTTTAATAAGACTTTCTCCGAAAAGCTAAACTAGACTGCATTTAATTGAATGAAGCAGGCCGTATCCCCCTGTAGTGATGTGCAGACATTTATCGTTGTAAATTTCATCAGTCTGTTTTGGTTACCCCCACAAATTGTAATTAACTGATCATGCAAGTTTCCCATTTCAGAAACAGTAGCAGCAACAACAGCTGCTAAATAAAACCGTGTCATCAGTTTCTGTTGTTGAAGCATAATGAAAAATAAAAAAAAAAGAACAAATTCTTTAAAAAAAAAATGAAAAGAATATAATGTGAATAAATGGTATGGATGAACAAATTTTCCATTGCATTGTTTTTGTATTTTGTTGTTTTTTGAAATGACTTGAACAGGGGTCGAAATATTCGGATGCACAGGGGCAAAACGATTCTTGGAGTGCAAAATTGCACGCCGAAGTTGAAATTTTTATAACTTTTGAACCGCACAAGCTACAGACTTGCGGTTTGCGGCATTTTAAACAGCTTGGCGTTAGAATTCAGTGACACCATTCTTTTCAAAGAAGTTAAACTCCATTTTTTTACTACATTTGGTTAAATTATGGGTGTAGATTTTCAGTCTAATAGTAAATTAGTTTTAAGCAAAGTGCAGGAAAACGGTACATATTATTGTGATGCTGAATGTTAGAACTTTCCGTGGCTATAAAATAAGATACTATTATTGATTTATGTTTGGGTTTTGCACGCCAAGAATTTTTTTGCACCCCAGTAACATATTTTGGAGTGCAAATTTGCACCCGGATCAAAATTTGGAAATTCGAACTCTGCTTGGAACTTCCAATCACTGGAGATGATGTATAGTTGAACTGTTAATAATTCGCCGAGCGAATCAATATAGTTCATTTTCTATATTCATAGGGCACACCTACACAATTTCTGTTAATGCTCGAATGAACCGTATTGGCTCACATATAAGTCACACTTTTTTTTCAAAATATTTATGTCTAAGGCCATGCAAAGTTAATTGTTTGGTTTATAGGCGCGTGCGGGCACCTAATTATCGCAGGTCAACATTTTTTATCTCAATCTTGGTCCACCCACTAAAAATCTTATTTTCGCCAAATTTTAACCGTTTTTGACATTCCAGTGTACCATTTTAACCGGCTCGAAACGAGCTTTTCAATAGTGCAAATTTCAAACCTCTAGATCTAATAAGTTATTTGACAAAAACTAAAATATTTTCAATACTAGATGACATAAATACAGTAACATATTAGCAGAACATTATACTTTTTTAGGCTGACTGCATACTCTTTCAGCTTTGAGCTAGTTACATGTCAAAGAAATGTGGGCAGTTAAATAAAATAAAAAAGAAAATAAAATGCCTGGTTGCCTGGTGCTTCAATTTGCAACCTCGCCCGTAAACCAAACAATTTTTTTTTGCGTGGCCTAAAAAAGAAACCTGCATCTTATATGCGGACACGATATGATACGGATATGATACCTTCACTAACTGTTGACCAATTTTGACATTTACATACAACATTTTAACTGTTTTTTGTCAACTTTGCAATGGTTTTACCACAAGTTACTAGCTACAACCGTTCTGAAGTTATTTATAAAAAAAAAAGACATTTACCTTATATATTTTAACAAACATGGTCCAGATAAATAAGAAAAATTGCTGCTCTCTTCTAATTTAAAGTGGACTGATGTATAGCTAGTTATGCCATAAAATGCTTGTCTGTTGAGTAATATTAACATTTTCACATCTTAAGATTTGTACATCTTTACAATTGTTCGAAAATGTTTGGCTGCGTTCACCTTTTTTTTTGTGGGGGGGGCGGGGCGCCAAGGCTTTTTTTGTGGGTGTGGCTTATTTGTGAGTGCAGCTTATACTCGAAACAATACGGAATTTTTATTTTGTCTGTCTGACTGTGTGTCTGTTTGGAAGATACCGTTCACAATTTTGTTTTGATTTGGTTGAAATTTCCTGACGAAGAGAGTTTTGGTGCATTAAAGAAAAGAGTTCAAAGATGAAATTCGTACCGAAATAGTTATGGGTAGAGGGCGAAATTCGAGGTAGAACACTGGGTTGACATCGGAGAACGTGTAGCCTCAAAACCCGTCCTTTAAGGCACTGGACAAAAATCAAGACATGTTTTGTTTTAGAAATCATAAGCGGAGCAAGAAAGTGTTTTCCTGCAGAGCACCAGGAAGAAATCGTGTAGGTGTGTGCCTTGTGAGTATAGTAAATACACTAAGGCCATGCAAAGTTAATTGTTTGGTTTGCATGCGCGTCAATCTTGGTCCACCTGCTAAAATTCACGTTAGCCAAATTTTGACCTTTATTGACATTCCATTATACCATTTTGACCAGCTCGAAACGAGCTTTCCAATGGTGTTAATTTCAAACCACTAAGAAGTTATTTGGCTAAAACTAAAATAGTTTTAATACTAAACAACATAAATACCATATTAGCAGAATATGTTACTTTTTTTAGGCTACCTGCCTAACTTTTAGCTTTGAGCTAGGTACATGACAAAGAAATGTGGTCAGTTAAATAAAATGAAATGCCTGGTTGCCTGGTGCTTCAATTTGCAACCTTGCCCGTAAACCAAACAATTTTTTTTTTGGCCTAATGCATTGGTCTTGAAAAATTAATTTGAGAGTTGCAGCAGTAATTTATGAGAGAGGTACCCTCCGACTGGCAAGAAGCCTCACAAAATCATGAATTTGGCAACAAATACTTAATCTTTAGCATGATATTTGGACTTGTTCGTAATAAAAATGTAAAAATACGAACAAGTGGGAGCTGCCACAAGTTGTGGACTTAACACAGCTGCAGTGTTGGAAAACCACCCAATATGGTGGCTGTATGAAGTCCACAATGTGTGGCAGCACCCAACATGAAGGTTTTAACAGTTTTATTGTGAACAAGATTCAAATTCCGGGACTAAAAGTAATAGTTGTTGCCAAATTCATGTTCTTGTTAGTTTTTCTGCCAGTCAGAGGGCACCTCTATCATAAACTAAATATAATTGTAATCCTTCAAATGTAGACAAATATTTTTGTCTCATACCTACGTACCTCACGTCTGCATGTTAGATTCGTGTTTTCAGTTTTTTCGCGTTATCTCTGTAGTACCGTGACAGGTTTATGTTTGGGTAGATTTGGGAAGATGCGTGTGTGAGGGGTAGGGGTAGGTTGCAGTCTGCTGTACAATAGTGATAAAGCGGGGTGCTGAATGGGCTACTGGCCCCGGGTGTTCAAACGCCTTGTTTTGGATGCTTCAGTGTTTCATTTGCTGTCTGCGGTGTGCTTCATTATGAAATTTAAGACTTTTAAAATACCTTCTAGGATATGGGTGATGTGAATTTTAGCATTGAACATATGAGAAAATTTTGAAACGAAACTGACAATGGGTTAAACAGTTATGGTTGATTTGCTAAAAACATTGTTAATTTAGCAATGAAATTAAAAATCAAAATTGTGTGAGTGTCTTCTTTGGGAAATTGAACGATTATGGAAGAAATAAGCCATTTGACTGATGGTTGATTTAGATGGACTAATTCCAGTACAGATACCGTATTTCTCTGAATACAAGACGATACTTTTTTTTTTTTAAATTTATACCATTAAAAACAGCAGCATCGTCTTACACTCGCATGTAAACCCGTAACTCGGTCAAATTTTGGTCAGTTTTGATGTTTGAATAAACCACTCGAATAGTTTTTTCAAGAGCTATCCAATAGTGCTAATCTCAAGCCATTTACTCAATTAGTTTCTTGATTATTCAGGAAAAACTAAATATAGTTTCAAATTGGCCTCAGTAAACAGTCCAAAATCAAATATGTTACTGCGATTTTGTGCTTCGAAGCCAGTACCAGTTAAACGTACTAATATACAAACTAATAAATGTAATACCAAGCCTTATGAAAGCCTTGTTAAAGTCACCCGTGTTAAAATAATTATTTTTTTGGAATATGCGATCCCAAAAAATGCTACTCGTTTTATATGCGAGTCGTCTTACATTCGGAGAAATACGGTAAAAGCCCCTTTACTCTGATTTACGGGATTTGGGGTTTGCTTTCCGTAAATGTAAGCACCACAGCCTGCTCAATGAACAAGATGGTTTTGTTTTATGGCGGTGGACGTATTTGCGTGCCATGAAAAATTTCCGAGAAATGGACTATTTGGACAAAATGGTTAAGTGTTTGGACAGACATGACTGACATCGTGGGGCGATTAACATGATGATGTAAAGTTGCCATCTCTTGCTTGTGGCTTGTTTCGTAATTACCTTATAACTGTAATTAGGGCTAATTACAGCGTTCTATTCGAACTCTGGAAAGATACAATTGCGTAGCGTGGAACACTGGTCTTTGTCACACATGCGTTCCTTTTGGTGGAAAGTTTCGCTATTTTGGCACAAACCACCCCTTAAATGAAGAAGGTAATCATTCCCAACAAGCTCGCATCAAGGACAGAACTGTTTACACGAACTGTCTTGATGGACAATTTCTTGACTCATGTGCTGATTGTTAAAATGTAAATTCTTGTAAATGCGTAATATCGAAGGATGAAGTAAAGAAGTTTTGAACTTAACAAGTCTGCAGTGAACCGTTGGAATTACATTGGTGGCAGCGGTTTGTTTGGATTTCCACGGCCAGGATGCTGTATTAATAGGCTTACATCCGGACTTTCACATTAAAGGGACACAGCTGCATCGAAAGTCGGTGGTCAAGTCAACTTAGATGGCAGTGGTGAGCTTCTCCAACTCAGTGAGTTCACTTTCCACGGCAGAATTTCGACTTTGGCGGCAACCAGCGTGGGAGGAAGATTTAAGGGGCTTCCTGCTGTTCAAGAAAGACAAGACAAAGACGGAAAAGCTGAGCTGGCAGACAACATTGCGACTAGGCGAGGGACGCTATCAGCGAGAAGTGGGCGGTAATGCTGCACATCGTCGCGTGAGAAGGAAAATTTCGGCGAATTCCGGTAAAGGAAGAAGCGAAATAGAGTTTGAAGTCATCGTCAGTGCAAACCTGGGTTCGTCAGTTTAGATGTAGAAGTCGTCTTGACAGCGTCTCCACAACGCGGCAACAGGTGAGCTGTGGAAAACTTTTTTTTTACCTTAGTATTAGGGCATTTAAAAAAAAAGTGTTGTTTAAAGCTTGCGGGAACTGTTGTACGTGTTGGTGCTATTTTTTAATTGTTGGTTACTTAGGTAATTAAGTAATTTTAACATGGAGTTGTTTAGTGATAAAACTGTGGTTGATTTGAAAGTTGTGTGTAAGAATTAGGGTTGCATGTGCCTAAGCGAAAAAGTGAAATTCTTGCTATGTTTAAAGGTGGGTTGGAGGGAGGAACTTTGTTGGTGGATGATCTTGAAGAAGCTATTAAAACTGTAGAGGAGGCTAAAAGGGTAAAAGATGAGCAAACAAGGTGTGAAAGGAAAGAAAGGCAGAGGGAGTTACAAGAAAAGCAAGATGGAAAAGCAAAGGCAATTTTAGAGGCTGAATTAGAGAGGGAAAGGTTAAGTGTAAGAAAAGAAGAATTAGCAAGGGAAAAAGAGTTAAAGGAAAGGGATTCAGAATTTGAGAGGGAGAAATTAGCTAGGCAGGTGGAGTTAGAGAAGGAAAAACTTGCTATCCAAGAACAAATTGGAAGTGATAAATTTGCAAGGGAGGAAGTGCTAGAACGGGAAAGGTTAGCTAAACAAACTGAGCTTGAAAGTGAAAAATTAGCTATAGAAAGAGAAAAATTGGATTCGTCAGGAAGAACGTGAACGAGAAGAGTGGGAACGGGAAGATAAAATAATAAGGGAGAAACATGAGCATGAGCTGCGTATTAGCGAAAATGCTGGACAGCATAATGAGGAAGTGCAGGTAAGAAAGTTGTCCTTTAAGCAACAACAATTAAAGGTGAAAATGGAGTCGGTACAATAAGAAAATTGTTATGACATGTCGAAGTTGTGCCAATCCTTCAGGGGAAAGGAAGATAATATAGTAGGTTTCTTGTGTGGTTTCACTAGAATTTGTGATAGAATGGGGTTTGACAAAGAATAAGGGCCTTTCAGATTGTTATCTTTGTTGACAGGAAACCAGCGGAAACACTCATGCGTCTTTCTGATGACGACTTTGCAAATTTTGATCTGTGTGTTAAAGCTCTTAAAGTAAGATTTAATGTTACAGAGCAGTGTTTACATAACCAGTTTAGATCAGCTCAAAAAAACTGATAAACAAACGTACTTAGATTTTGCTCTCACTTTGACAACACTGAGTACTGAATGGGTCAAGGAACTAGATTGTTGGGATTCTTTCCAAAAATTGTTCCAGCAGCTATTAATAGAGGATTTTTTGAATAAGATACCAAGTCCAATAAGGGTATGGCTTATTGATAAGGGTAAACAAGAATCTGTTTTGAACTAGCTTCCCTTGCAGAAGATTATTGCGCTAATCGTCAAGAAGCAGTTCTAAGACAGGGGAGTGGGTCCTACAATGGAAATGGCCATCCACAGGGCAGAAATAATTACCGTGGAGGAGATAACAATGGTAATAGTTGGTATTGAATGGTAATGGTTATCAAAGTAGTCAACTAACAGAAACAATGGAGATAGTGGTAATTTACAAAATGGAGGTAACCAAGGGAATGGTACTAGTAACAATGGTAATGGGAACAATGGCAGTAGTGGTTTTGAATAATGGTTCTGGTAACAATAGTACGAGTTTTAACAATGCACAAGCAAGGCCGCAAGCTAAGGGCAATAATCAGTCTAGTAGGAGAGCGCCTTTAAAAGCAGACAGCCACGTAAGTGCTATATTTGTAGCGCGAGTTCGCATTTAAAGAGGGACTGTCCCAATAATAGTACTGAAGCAGAAGCGGACTGGCGGCTCGAGGCCAGTTGGGAAGGTGACGGCCAGAGGCCACTTTTTTTTCCAAATTATTAGGGTAAAGCCTGGAACGTAACGAAGTGCACTTGGCTGGGGTGGGGTTGGCGCCCCGCCCCCCCTTGACAGGTAAAATATGTCGAATCGGTCACCAGCTAGGGGTCTTGGGGAGCACTGTGAGCCCCCACCCTCAGCGATTTCAGAGAGCCCCAGAAGCTGACGGATTTTTAGGTATTGTAACGCCTTTCCAGGCTTCAAATAACAAGTATTAGACATTGCTTTGGACACCACAAAAATAAAAGACAATAAATGAACAGTAGGGGAAGACTTTTTTTTTTTTTTAAATCCCTTCCCGTCCCGTAAATTAATTTTTGGTGGCTTTTGAAGAATGTTGGATCCCAAGTGATTTAACCGTAGTGATTAATAGTACCTAGTTTTGGTTCAGTGTTATGTGTTATCACACTGCAGGCTAGTATTGTTAGGAGTTTGGGGAGGATGCGACTTACTAACAGACGGCATGCTTCATCGGCTGTACAAATCGCATGAGAAGGCTTTCAGTGCGATTGCAGCGCGAGATTTAAAACAACGGACAATGCGCCGGCGATCTGAAGCTTGACGGTTGGTGTTGAAACTGAAATACCTCACTAGAGGGCCTCCGTGCTGCGGCCGTTTGGGCTCGATGTTGCAGGGGAGCGAACGCAGCTGCCCCTCTTGGCTTACGCTCGGCAGGTCTATACGAGCAAGAGCCTCTTTCAAGATAAAATGTTCGTTTAGGGTTTAAATTCGGTGTACGGTGCCATTCGTTTCGTATATTTTCTTTTATAGTAATCCGTGGCAAACTGATCGTAGCCGATAACGTCGGAATTAGTAGGTGGCCGTTACAAAATCCCAGCAAGGTGAGCCAGAAGAGTATCGCTTCGTTGCCGCCATTTTTTCTGCCGACTAACGCCAACGTTTTTAGGAGGGCGCTGCTCGCACGCTAAATCGCTACTCACACCAGTGATCTAGACATACGCTAGTGTGTCGCCGCCAAGTAACAGTAGATCATCCCATTGTAGACATCCGATTGTTAAAAATTGATTGTTAATGATAAAAAGACGGCTCATTAGCAGACATGTGTCTGTTAACTGTAAGCAACTGAAAGCATATTTTGGCATGTTGAGGATAAATCCCAATGCAACAGAAATGTTTCAAATTGTGGAAAATGTAAGGGAAAGGGTCAGAGATTAAGAAAAACTAAAATTTAAAGGATGAGTGTCCACCAATCATAGAGAAAAAGATGCGTCAATAACGTTGTTTTTATGTTACTGTCTAGCTAGCTAGCTAGCTAATAAAGAGTTTTCCCACGATAAATCCCATAGACTTTTTGCTCATGGCTAGCGCAAAATTGCGAAGGCCTACGTACATGAATTTTTGCACACGGATGCTTGGTGATCTGAGGATGGTCCTTTTGTTGGTTTGGGGGTTGTAGGGGCAGAACAAATGCTTGGGAGGGTTTTGAAATTTGCCACCGGCGTATCTAAATTTAGTTTCTTTTTCAAGTTGCAACCAAAGATTTTAAGCAACAATGGCTTGAACAATCAAGACTGGTCCTTAGATTTATTGTAAAAGCCTGGGCGAACTAAAAACTGAACTGAAACGAAGGACAAAATAAAGAAACATTAACGTTGCCGTGGATTGCGTAAGAATAAAGGGATGCACGTTAGATGATGGTTACACAACAATACGAGCATACACGAGCTAATGGGTTTTTTGGTTAATAACCCCAAAAAAAAATGTTTTGCGTTCTGCTGTTTTAGTAACAGCGACCTTCAGGGGTTTCTGCATGACTAAATGTGAACGAAATCTAGAAAAATTAAGTGGAAGTTGCAGGGATAAACAAAACAACTGAAGGGGATGCGTTGATTGAATGAGCGAAGCGAAGCGTTTGTTAGTCAGTGAGTGCAAAAATGAGATTGAAGCATCCTAAACAGACGGTGTAACCTTATGTACGTTCACAGTCCAATGAAAGTTGTGATATACACCCAAAACCAAAACTGGTAGAAAAACCCGCCAAGTTTCCAAAAACGGTCGGCCTTTGAAGGTAGTGATATCATTCCACCAGGGAAAGGCCGCCAAGGTTAATCCTATTAGCCAAGTTAATCGCACCGAATAATACTTTGGACGTTAAATGAAAACTTGAAGATTGCTACCGCTAGTAGCAATCTTCTAGTTTTCATTTAACTTTCGAACAATTAGTATGATGCAACAAACTGCAACTAGTAAACTGCGATCTTCTGCTGTTGAAACTCGAAATTTCAGAGTCTACTTAGAGGGCAAAAAAGGCTTTTACGCAACCAAATGTTGCTTGCAAAGTGAGAAGAGTTAATTTAGTAAGTACAGCCTAAAGGTTTGCAGCTGAACAAGAATAAATAAAGAGTAGCCGTGTATAAAAAAAAAAATAATATACTGTGTATGTATATAGCGTGTATAATGTATATACACATTTAAAATAATACACTGAATTTCTTTTTTAACGTATTTATTTCCACTGAGAGGCCACTAAGGCGAGTGGCCAGTCGGGAATTGGGCCCCCCCCCCTTCCCGGGACCTTACCAGTCTGCCTCTGTACTAAAGCCTCAGTGGCAAATGTATGTACACAATTGCCAAGTGTACACAGTGGAAAGGGGTTGGCTCCTTAAAGGTAAAAGTGGTACACAGTCGGTGGAAAGCGAGTTATGTAAGAAATGTACTATTAAGTGAAAGCCTGGAAGTTACTTGCTGGACACAAGTGCCATTATGGATGTGGTTTCAAGTAAAATAGTAGAGCCTAGTTCGTTCACAGGGAAACGAGTTGTTTTGTCGTCAGTCGTAAGTCACATCTAAAGGAAGTGACTGACTTTCCGGTGGCAAAGGTAAAATTTGCTACAGAGGATGGCTACATTATGCTAAACTGTGGCATGTCGCCATATTTCAAACATGAAACGTACGACTTTCTGCTTAGCCAAAAGTTTTATGAAAAACTACAGAAAACTGCAACAAAGGTAAACAAAACATGGAATGCGATAACTTGTGTCAATGGAAAGAAAATTAACGAACAGCATGCTGTAGATCAGTTTGTTGATGGTAATGTATTGGATCGTCTTTTTAAAGTGGAAGATGAGGAAATAAAAAAAAGTTAGAAATGTTGCAAGTAAAAAGAAGGTAATGGCTGAAAGCAGTGAAAGTAGTGTCAAGGTCGAAGATAATGGGCTTGCACAAAAGGATACAGTTGTCCAGTCACAACACGTTTTAGTCAATAAACAAGCTAGTGTTGTGGCCGACTCTGTAAGGAGTACGGAAATCAGTAAAAAGGTTGCAAGGAAAGAAAATGTAGGTTTGTTGAGAGCAGTATTTCAAGACTTGTTAGCTGTTAAAGCTGAAGTTTTAAAGCAAGGGCAGGTGCTTGATCCTGGGAAGGATGATTTCTTATGTAGGAAATGGTCGGAAGCAAATATCACCAAAAATGTGTGACCAGGTAGTGGTACCTAAAATGCTTACGGAGCAACTGGTAAGGATGGCGCATGCTAATGCCTATTTTGGGCACATGGCCACGAAAAAGACCAGTGCCAGGTTGCAAGGAGTATTTTATTGGCCGGGAATGTGTGCACAAAGTAAGGACTGGATAAAGCGGTGTGAAATCTGTCAGAAATGTGGAAAAGGCATGAGGAAGGGCAAGAAGGAAATGAATTTAGTTCCGGTTGTGGAAGAGCGTTTCATAAAAGTGGTAATTGATTTCGTTGAGCCTTTAAAAGGGACATCTAAAGGAAATATGCATGTGTTAACGGTTCAAGGTAGAGTGACCAAGTATCCTGAAGCAGTGACTGTCAGGGAGGCTAACTCACACTCGGTTGTGAATGAGTTGTTAGCTAGTTTTTCAACGTTTGGGTTCCTGGAACTCCGATCGCAGCTTGGAAAACTGTTGGATTTTGAACTGACTACTTGGTTCTTGGAAATGTGTGGAATCAGCCTTAGAAATAGTAAGCCTTATCAACCTCAGTCTCAGGCTGTGGAAAGGATGCACAGGATGAGGGAAGGCAGTATCAGGGCTTTGGGTGAAGAGAATCTTGACGAAAGGGACGAGACTTTAGCATCAGCTGTGTTTGCAAGTACGTCGACTCTTTGTGAGACGGCAAACTTTACTCTGCGGAGTTAGTTGATAGAAGAAAGGTGCGGTTAAAGATGGAAATCACAGAAGGAAAGAAGGCAAAAGGGGTTGGAGTGAATATCATGGTAGTGGAAGGAGAGAATGGAGTGAAAGGTAAAGAGTTGTAAAGGCGATCTTGGGTGTGGGATTCAGGAGGGAAACCTGGAAATGTCACGAGCAGACAAGTGAACGAGGATGCTATAAGTGGCTCTCTGTCTGCAAGGGTAAAAGAAAAGTGTAGGTGCTTAGTTGTGATTAAAGTAGAAGCAAAATCTGGTTTACTGGTTATAATACGAAGAAAAAAGTCAAGTCTAGGTTAGGATTGGCTGTAGATGGCTTGCACATGTTAAAAAACTACGCAAAGTTGGTATTACCTTTAACCGTCAGTGTTAACAAAGGGGCACCAGATAAAGTGGGAGGGGGCAGTAGCTGCGGGAAAGCTTTTCAAAAGCTGCAGTGTGTGCTTGATTCTCCCGGAGTGTTGTTGAACTCTGTTTATGACACAGTTTTGTTGTTGTTGTTGATATGCAAGGTTTACAGTGTAATTGTTAGCATTGTTTGGATGTGTGTTGCATGTTTGCTTTTTTGCTGGGGAAAGGGGGACAAACGACTAATCCTAAGTGTAGGGGGGTTTGCCAGTTACCAAGGCAAAAGTGTGTTTTCTCCAGTGGTGAACAGTACTTTTCAGTTGAACCCAGGGAGGCAGATTGTTTTGTGTGGTGTGGTGTCTTTAGGGTGGCAAGAGAAGTGAGGGAGCGAAAAGAAAGTTTTTTTGAAGGCTTTCTTATGGTGTGTTGTAAGCATAAGTGGATGGATTGCTTGTTAAAGAGAGTGTTTCCTGACTGCTGCAGAGTGTAAAACTGATGACTTACAGTTGAGTGGACATTGGTTGCGTGGACATTTCCAGAGACCGACTATCAGTGTCTGAGTAAAGGGCTAAACTATATTTCAAACTGGAGTGAGAAGTGGCAGCTTCTATTATCTATCGGTAAATGTCTGGCTTTCAGTATTCATCACAGTGCAACTTCCATCAATATTTTTTAAAGGACCATCCTATCCCCAACATTTTTTTAGGTAGACGGTAGAGTACATTTATCCCCTAGCCTTAAGTCATGTATTCATTGCAGTTTTATTGTGTCTAAGGCCTTTTGGAGGTTGGCTATTGTCGAACGTTGTTTCACTTCAGGCAACATAAAAACTACGTTAGGGCTTTTAAGGTATTCGTGAGACCACTATTCTTCAGGCAAAACTAAGTTGGGACTTTTAAGGTATTCGTGAGACCACTCGTCAAGTGTGCATGCGCAATCTGGTCCCTCTGCCTTCTGACAGACTCAGCTGGACATAACCTCTGGACGTCCAAAATATTTTACACGTAGAGCACTAGTACAAGGGGAGTTATTAAAGAAACCGACTTTGGGTGTAGGCGTATATAGGAAAACCAATGCTAAAACTCCGACCGTCAATAGCGGCCGAACAAGACGACCTACAACCCTGGGGATGGGCTAGATCGCTGTAGGACGACGAAATAGCCCTGGGTACAACCTTAGACAAAAAAAGCTTTCAGCCGTGTGGAGTTATCCTTACAGCTTAAGATTATCTCGAAAAAGGCGTGAATCCCTAGAGGTGCACAGGCTTTGGGCAGACCTTATGTTGACCTGAAAATTTGTAAATGACTTTTTGACAGTAGTTTACCATTTTAGCCCGGTGCCCATGTAAGGTTACCAAAGTTACTTCCAAAAAGTGGATGTGGTGTCTGGGAAATTGGGCTGTAGAATGAATTTTTTCTCAGTCAGAGTTGTCCATCCGTAAAATTCTCTGCTAAGGGAGTCATTACAGGCGTTTTCAGCCGACTGTTTTAGGTTTCAGTTGCGGAAAACTTTCTCCGAATATTCTTGAAGAACCTGAATTTGTACCTAGTGAATAACACCTGCTCATTCATTAGCTTTTTAGATATGACGTTGACTTGAGTTCGTGGTTTCATCCTTCAACTGCTTAACCACCTTTGTGTGATGAAACCTTTTATTATAATTGTTATTAAATTAGACCAGTATGATTTTGTTGCGTCTGAAAGATGAAGCGTTAATGTCAAAGCGGTCAATATACATAGCGATTTTCGACTTGAGTGTACCCCTTCAAGCGTCATAATTAACTTAAATGATGCATTTGGACTATATACAAAACGAGTTATAAGTTTTGTAACAGTTCATTTCTCATAAACTGCTACGACGACACTAACAGGTTGGTACCAAGTCAAACAATTTTGCTCCCCACTTCATTCATTTCGGTTTGCCGTAGTATCTCTGAAGCTGGGATCCGTACTGAGTACTTCCAGTATGTCACCGAATACGGAGAGCCTGTTCAAACAATGCTTGCTCCTTTTTGTTCAAATCCTCTTCCATTCAGGATGAGTGCTTTAACTGGAGTCCATGCAGGTTGCCGCGACTGTGCAAAAACGGTTGAAGGCATGCTAAAATGATAACATGCTGAAGGGAAGGTTTAATTTTCATGCAGTTACAAAGTAACTGCAGCGATGTTTAATTATACATGTAGTATTATTACCAAAGGGAAATTAACTGTAAATATTTATATGTATGGTCAGCCAGCCGGCAGCAAGCAATGGTACTGCGCATCCGGAGAAAGCATTGGGGAAAGCTTTTCAGGACAGCATGCTTCTCAAAAAGGCAGCTGCGAGACCGCCTTGAGCCTTAATTATTTCTGCCAGCATGAACATGACATGGCTTGTAGAATAGGATAGAAGTAATCATTTGAAGGGGGGGGGGGGGGTGATTTGAGTCACATGTTGCGTTAATGTTTCCGCCAACATGAACGTGGAGGAATATAACAGAAATGATCATTAGAAAGAGAGAAACAAACAAAATCAGCATTTGTTAGTCAGTATGCACAACAATTTGAATAAACATAATTCGGGCGAACATGGGCTACCATAACTAACCAGTGTTGGTGTTGCAAATTGTGTATTCTACATCCCCGTGTGTAGCACAGGCTTCAGCTAGTTAATATTAAACAAAGAAATACAATGGGACCAGTGTTCGCAATATTGGCTCCATCGTACTTCTTCGTTTATTACGTTAATAAAACCTACTCCATTGTTTCCACAGTGGCTTCCTTTTTTTTTTTTTTAATTCCCTCCTTCTAAGAGTGTTTACGTACATTTAGTGCTGTATGTCAAGAATTGGTGTGTTATTTGTTTTCCTACGGAAGCCTAAAGTAATTTATGAGTCATTCAGGAATGGTGTATAATGTAACACTTGTTCGATTTAGGCTTTCTTTTAATCTCTGGCGTAAGTCAAGTTTGAGTCATTGGGAATCTGAAATTCACATTCACTTCAATTCCTGCTCAACAGAGGAAGGCTTGCTGTTAAGTCCCAAGTCAGCGTTTAAGAGTACAGAGTGCCTTAGGCTACATGGAATCTTTGAATTAATAGAGATGGAATTCTGATTAAAATTGGTCGAACAAACAAATGAGTAGATTGTAAAAAAAATTGTGCAAGACATAACAGATGATCACATTTTAATGCAGAATTTGTTTTACAATTTATTACTAAACATAAAGTAAAACATATTGCTATGAGCAAATGGCAATTTAGGGCCACGACTTAAAAACAACAGTCCATAATTTCGCTAACAATTGGGCCCAATAAAAATGTTATTACAATGACTGAACCTTGCATACAATGCACAATAATGACAGATCACTCCAATTTGGTAAATTTTTTACTGACCTTCAAAATGATTGACATAAGCTGTGCACACTGGGTATACAAGCACTGTCGTTAACTAAGCTTGACCATGTGCACGTTACACTGTTAAGACACGTCAAAGTGTGGCTAACTGGTGTGTTCTTAATCAATTAGCCACACTTAATTAACCATCGTGCATTATGATAACCGCATGAACCATGGTTAGCATATGTTGGCTAAACCTTATGGTAATCACACTGTCCATGTGTAAAGTGTTCTTTCGATTTAAGGTCTTGATTGTATGGTTTGAATTCAGCCCAGTATCGTGTCAAAAGTTGAGCTTTGTGGAGTCCATTTCGAACCCAATACTTTATTTCTGATGCAAATTTATTCTTAGTTCAAAGCTGCTTCTGATAATTTGACCAGGGATACACAAATTAGAATTGTGGTCAGTTCATAGCATGAAACGTATATACCAAATAGTCTGACAATCATACAGACAATTGCTTTTTGTCAGCCTGTCGTATTATTGATGCTGGTGGGTAGCAGCCTGTTCATGGCATACTTTGTTTTTACAGTATATTTATAGTAGCCTCTGCCTGAGTTGAGACCAGATGTAGTATCATGTTTATCATCGAGTGTGCATGTCTAGGTGCTTTCTTCTCCATTTACAGCCCTACAGCAACCAATCAGAGAGCATTTCATGACAGTCTTTATAACACCTACCCTTCCATTGGCCAATTGTACCTCTAGTGGAGGGGATGATCTAATTGCTGGACTGATCATTTACCTTCTGGCTAACAGGAGAAAAGGAGCAATAAATGCTGCATTCCTTGGATCAAGTACGGCAGAGGCTGCTATAGTTGTCCTATTGGTTTTAGGTGGCTATTTGCAGTTGAGAACGCCAAGCAAGCTCAGGTGACAAACCCTTTTGCTTTAAACAAACATCGACTCTAGGGAAGGTAAGAACAATACTTAACAAATCTGATGGAGACAAGACTGAATAAATTGCCGGGACTCGGAATTTGTCCGGATTAAGCTGTAACGTTTTCATAAATAAAAAAAAAAAAATAAGCGTAGTACATTTTATTGTCTAATCGTCATTTTAACATGCATCATTTCAAGAATTTGGCAGTTTCATGTCCAAATTCACCTCACTGCTTACTTATTGTAACTTGGGAATTAAAATAATGTCCGTTTAATATTTTCCCAACCATTAGATGAACAAAATTGATAAAACATATCTTTCAGTCTCAGTCTTGATTCGTTACGCAAAGAAACAGGTTTCAATGACAAACATGGATTTACCTTCATGTTAATGACATTATCTAGTAGCATCTCTCCCTTGTTATCACTCATTTTCAATTTGTTAAATCTTTCTTTGCTAAAGAATCCATCCTTTTCCTAAACTTTATACTGCTTTCACAAAAAAAATTGTAACACACACATGAAGGCAAGCTAGTATAAGCTGGTGTGAAAGTAATACGACACCGGCAGCTTTTTCCATCTCCAACAGATTTTATATTAACAACTGGAAACTTCCAAACCTACATGATACATAGTGATTTGTCGAAACAAGTCAATGCGAGACCAAAATGAAAGTCTGATGAGACGAGACGAATGGGATAAAGATTAACATATGCCCAAGTCTTATTATGTCTCAACCTAACCCCTAAACGAGTGAATGCTAAGAAGACTAGTCAGCTCCACTAATTTCGTTGTTTGTGTCTAGCCTATCATATTTTGTGTTCATACTTATTCCCCCCTTCAGTTTATTGTGATAAAATTTCTTTCGTTTATTAACTTTTACCCTCTTAGTTTAGTTATTTTCACTTTGCGCTATAACTCTTAAACTACTGAATGTAGAATTTTAACACTTTGTAAGCCTAAAAGCAATTAACAGTTGTTGGCAATTAATTTAGGAGTAGGCCTACATGCAAGTCAAAAAGACATAATTCAAGTCATGCATATCATTGAAAAACTTGTGTGAAAAAATACCTAAAAGGGTCGTAATATATTTACGTAAGTTCTCACCCGTTTTGCTTCCTAAGAAACAACCTTAGTACCACCAATTTTTTAAAGTTGAAAATTTACTGCTGTACCTTTGTAGTTTAGTTTAGGCGGTTCAGTGAACATCTGCAAGCAGTGTAGAACTTTTATTCTGCAAGTTTTACACTATCGCGGGGTGTGGCTGACTGCATGACAACGACAACATACTTTCATATTTACTAGGTAATGTATTCAGTGTTTAATACTGGTATCCAGCAAATTCGGCAAACACGTTAACATATTCCCACTAACGAATTGTAGAGTCTTACATTTACTGAGTTACTGAAGTCTAATTTGGTTATTAAAAATGACTACTAATCATTTCATGGTATGAATTTCCTGTTACCATTTACAACAGCCTTTTATCATAACAATGGGACAGATGAGCAAAGAATGAGCGGGATACTAAACAAGATGAGCAATGGATGAGCGCAGCTGTTGAAGCGACATGGCAGTTATAGGGTTTAGACAAAACTGGGAAAATCTGGAAATCTTGGGGGCAATGAAAATACAGCCAAATTCTCAGGTACAACAAGAATTTATTGGGTAAATTAAAAAAATCACAGAAACGCCTTTGTGTCAGATTAGCAAATTCCATAAAATTTTCAGAAGCAAGGTTTAAAGTAGCACTATCACCGATTGAAAAGCGAACGAAAATACCATGGTGCCATCTAGCGGCAGTGATATTGTTGACCTTTATAGCTTGCTCCCAGGTGCACGAGGACGAACCAAATTTTCATTCAATAATTAAGGAGCTCGTGGCTTGTTTGTTTCGTTAAAAGAAATGTCGTCGTGCATTCCTTCGCTAGGTGCAAGCAAGTGCTAGAAAGTACTACGTAGTGCTAGATGTTGCCAGATTCTGCCTACTTTCAATAGGGGATATTGCCAATTTTAAGTATTTACTAATGACGGTCATGGAAATGTGTTTCTTGTCCAATTGTATGGACTAGTCTTTTTAAAAACTATTTGGTAAGATTTTGGATTATTTTCTTGGAAATTTTGATAAAAACATCCGGCACAGTGTATTTTCCAAAATAAATTACTTGTAAAGCACCTGAAGAAGATTGCCACTGGATGCACTTGGAAATGTCAGGGAAATTTAAATCTGGAAAAGAGTTTCGTAATAAAACTTTCATAGAAGCACTTGGGGCATTATAGCCGATAGTAGTAGCTTATCTAGCTGAAAAAAAAATGAGATGTGATATTTTTGGATTTGGACTTAGGATTATGAGGCAATACCTAAGAACTGTCACACAAAGACAAACTATCTCACGGCTGCAAACAAAAAGTGGACATGAAATTATTCCCCGGTTGAAGGAAGAAGCTGTAGATAACTTTTTTTCCTATATGTAATTGGAACTGCAACAGCCAGAAATATTCAGTTTTCATTTAGAAACTTTCTTTAAATCCTACATTTTTTGTCATTAACAGAAGCTCAGTTAAATCTTTGACAGATGCACGTTTATTCCAAAGATACGATTTTTTCCCCCTGGGACTTATTTGTGTTTTGGTGTGAACATTAATGATAAATAAAGATTCCAGCCTTTATTGTTGAGGGTAGTTCAGTGGCTGGACACCACACTACTTCAGGGATGTTGCTTCTGGGCTGAGAGCCAAAAGGGTTAGCCACTTGATTTGAGTGTTGACCACTTCCTTGACCTCGACCGTGTCACAACCGATTACGCACACACGTGAAATACGCATTTCCAAAACTATCCCTGGATTCACGTTGGTTTATACTTTGTGTTTATTTAGTTGGAAACTTTGGTTTGTTTTCTGTTTGTTTAGCTGTCCAGTATGATTTACGATTTATATTTATTTAGCTTGGAAAAGGCATTCCCGTTTGATTTTATTTAGCCTTAAAAGGGCATCCGCTATGATTGCTGATGTGTGTTTAATTAGCCTTGGAATGGTTTGGTTTCTGCTTTTTCATTATGATTTGTTTTTTTTTTAGCCATGAAAGGCATCCACTTTTGCGTATGCTTTATGTTTTTTAGCCTTGAAATCTTAGGCATCCACTTTGTTTTCTGCTTTGCGTTTATTTGGTTTGAAAAGGGCATTCCAGTTTAGTTTTATTTGGCCTTGAAAGAGCATCCACTTAGGTTTCTGGTTTGATTAGTCTTGGAATGGTTGTTTTCTGCTTTTTATTAGGCTTTGTGTTTTTTAGCCATGAAAAGGTATCCACTTTCGTTCGTGCTTTGTGTTTATTTAGCCGTGAAAGGCATCCACTTTTGCTTGTGTTTTATTTTTTTAGCCTTGAAAGGGCATCCACGTCATGTTCTGCTTTGTGTTTATTTAGTTTTGTTTTGAAAGGGCATCCACATTGGCTTTGTATTTGCTTAGCCTTGAAAGAGGAACTTCGTTTGTACTTTGTGCTAACCTTCAGTGGGAATGACCGTACAGCATTTTGTGTCAAACCAAAAGGTATGGACAAAAATGTTTTTAAAAAGACCAAAAATGTCCCAACCTATAATGCATGTTCAAGCTAATGTTTTATTATTTGTGGCTCTCATTGATACCTGCATTTTTTTTGCAGACAGTTGTTGTGGATCAAGTCCAAACTGATTTGGTCTCCAGTTGATATAATTCATTTTTAGAAAAATAATTAAGAGTGAACCGAATGGAGGCTGCATTTTGACTAATGATCCTTAAGTCTTAAAAAACTGACTAAAAGCTAAACATTTTATACCAAGTGAAACAAGTCCAAATAAGTCGAACACATTAACAAGTATTTTCCCTACGCCCATGATTAGATGGGTAAATAAAAAATGTAAAAAAACTAACATTGCTAGGATTTTTTTAAACATTGCGTTATTCCCCTGCAGCTTTCAAACAACAGGGGTTTAACACACACTATCACAATCAATACTTTTCAAATAACACAAATTAGCACCAAAATCCACAAATTCTCTGAACTTATGATTTTCTGTGATCATATTTACCTTAACTCTTTGGTGCCAACCACAAAGTTAACAATAAAATACAATTTGAACAGCAATACTACTATGCATCGATAATACTACAACTTCTCATAATTAATTTTCTTAGCACAGCTGGCTTCCTAGTTGCAGGCTTTTCCTAGCTCACACCAACTGCCATAGGATTACTTAAACCACATTAACTGCCAAGTGAAATGCGACATTTTTCTAGATACTTGACAAGAAATTCAATCGTAAGGTTTTGTTAGTCAATCCCAGGGTACATAACTAGGTAACGCTGCTTCTCGAAATTACGTAAGAAAAGGCACACTATACCAAATCTTGGGGTCGTGGGTTCGAGCCCAATGTCGGGCGCCGTATAACTGTGAGAATGTGTTCTTATCTATAACACAAAACACGCAGTTGGGGTTTTATAGTCCTTTTCTCTTTGCACATTATCACACTTAGCCAAACCTTCATGCACCTGTTGCTCTCAACCATCTTGCTAACCAACACGGCTTCTCTATTATTTAAGATGCACGCGGCAGCTAGCCTCAGTGGGCAGGCTCCACATTACGCCCTGTGAGGAGGTGCTCGAGTGGCGTGCCGTGGCAGACCACATCCTTACAGTAGAACGCACAATAATGTTCTCAAATTTTCGGCGATTTATCAGTATTCACCTTCATCAGAAGTCACTTGGTCGCTCGAAAACTACGTGTCATCCCATCGCTGTATTGAAATTCATACAAGGTCAAAACAGCAATGGGTGACTCGTAGTTTTCTAGGGAACAAGTGACTTCTTATGAAGATAAATGCCAATAATTCACCGAAAATTATAGGAGAACATTATTGTGTGTTCTACTGTGTGGTATAGTGCGCCTTTCCTTCTGTTATGTTGTGTCCATACCACGGTAAACACTGGTCAACGGGGACTTTGCACGCTTCTCGAAAAACAGGTAAAATAGTACCTGGTTTTTATCAACTGCACCAGAGGGCGAAATGTGTCACTGTCTCCAAGACAGCATAGAACCGCGTTAAACAAACAAGCCAACCCGTAGGAATGGCCGGGAAACTTGAAATAAAAAAGGTGGCATTAATGGCATCATTCAGCCATACTAATAGAGACAATACTTTTAAAAATTTATGAAGTACTCGTGTGTGGGCAGTATTTGAAGTTAAAGGACTTAGTCTGTGTTCGATTCAAACCGTTTTCAGTTCGTTACAAGAAATTTGAACCACGGATGAAGATCCTCTTGTTCAACAAAGAAGGTTTTCCTTATATGGGCATTTCACTTTTCTAATAGACATAAATGTAATATTGGTTACTAGTTTCTGTACTATTCATCCCTCGTTACAAGTTAAAGATGATTGACTTTGTCGTGTACGATGGTTCGTACAGAAGATAGCAATCCATAATACATTTATTTCTATTAGAACATCGAGATGTCCATGTAAGGAAACCATTCTTTCTTGAACTAGGGTACATACTGGCTAACTTCTCACAACAGAAAAGCATGCGTAATACTTAGGTCCACCTGTAGCTGCAACCTGTCTAAATGTCGTGACTAATTTGCTTTAATGATGCTAACTAGTTTTCGTCTCCATGGTGACACGAAAGAACGTAAACTTGGGCAGTGACGCCTTGTCATTCGGTACATTCGGTAAATTGGTAGCAGTTTCAGCTATATATTTAATATTGGCAGAGTAAGAGTGGTGTTACCTATTTACTGTACCCTGCTGAATCCTTTGCTTCGAATTCGTTGAAAAATATAGTGGATTAGATCTGTTGTGATAAAATTTAAAATTCATTCCCAGTTTTATTCTGTTCACTCACTTAAAATCTGAAAAAAGTACTAAGTCCCAACATTGTTGCGTAAGCGACTGTAGTGGTGATCAACATGACGACAGTGTATATGCCATGTGAGCGAGGTTAGTCAGTGGCGGATCCATTGGTGGGTTGGGGCTGCACCCCCACATTCCAATTTGGGACATTCTGGCACCCCCATGGCTCTACTGGCGACTGGCTCGGCGCCCCTCTGATAATGTTATAAACCCACCATGCCCACTAGTCTAGCTCCGCCACTGACGTTAGTCTTTAACAGTAAGCATGCAATTGGGTTCATCTCAGCTGTTATCATGTCTTACAAAGATGCAGAGTAATTTAAAGTGTAATGAACAGAAGGTGCATTTAAGTATTCATACGCCCAAGTCAACTTGTTCTCAGGGTATAAAGTCTCGTTACCTTGGGTTGATCAGATAAGAACACGAGAAATAAGTGAGAGCTACGAAGAGTCTGTAACGGGAAGCAGCGCAACTGTGATTTTGTTTCTATAGATCTTTAACTTCCACTCTTTTAAATCTGTGAACAGTTGTGCTTGTCTGATTTTTTCCCCCTAACTATCGTCAAGCTTTTATTGCTCGATGGAATGTGACTTCCGTTTCACTCTGACATTTACAAGATCAATTTTTCCTTCCGTTTCACTCTGACATTTACAAGATCAATTTTTCCTAACTTCCTTTGACTTTCCGGTTTGAGATCTTTGATTCTCCACTCTGTAATCAACAACATATTTCAGCAATACTTCTGCCGTTCTACTCACAACTTTCAGACGATAAACTACTTTCAACAGCACAACAATAGGCCCTATGATGGTTCGTTCTCATAAGATTATACACTTATTGCGATGGATACTACCTTGTAAACCATGGATAGCAGTCGATGCATGTGGTTTTGAGCCATAGTCCATATAATCTATCGTCTTCATGAGCTCTTTAAATAATGTAACAATATGCCAATTGTACTTGGCTGAGCATTCAATATACCCACATTTCCACTGCTTCTTGACAATGTTCACTACTTCTCGTCTGTCACGAGATCCCGCGAGATCATGTTTGTTCCCTGCTACAAAAACTGGAACGTTGTGCATGTCTCTGCTCTCGTACATTTGTTCACGCAGAGTTTTAATGTACTGAAACGTTTCCATTGAGGATAAATCAAACACTAGAATGTACGCTGTAGCACTACGCAGACCGTAAAAGCGAAAGTCTGACCACTCGTACAAAGAATTTACCGGAAAATATGGAATAACAGGTAAGTCGACGATCTTGAGCTCGTACAAATGATCGTTGATAATTACAGCCGGATAATGAGTTTCTTTTCTTTCCGTTGCGACGTATTCTTCGCTGAAACCATTCCACACAAATTGCTGAAAAAAATAAGAAAAACATTGCTTTAGAAGATAAAATTACAATACTAAAACAATATTAATGGGTGTAAGCATGACATACACGCAAACAGTGCTAAATTTAATTTATTTTTATTACGCTGCAGCTAAAAGTTAACAACATCTTTAGTTCTTTAGTTAGTGATGGTGACAAAGCCAGAGTCGCAATATAATGGAAAAAGAGGCTTCAAAATGGAAACAGGAGGAACCCGATTCACCATTAGAAACACCAGAAACTAACGAAGCACTTTCTGAAGGGTAAAGACTGAACAATGTTCTGAAAATGACACAACGGAGCATTTGTGTTATTTCCAACTGTACTTGCTCAATGCTCATCAATGCTGCAATCTTCTTGGGATACAAGGAACTACAAGTTCTTCTGCTGCTTGCTACATTTGACTGAGCTCAGAAACTTGATGCAACTCTCCTCTCTTAACGTGCATGGAACCACAAACGATGCGAAGGAATTTAGAACTAAGGATTCAGAAGAGCCAAACTAAGGCTCAAACAGCCGCTTATAACGGCAATTCACATCAGCTGCAAAAAAAAATTGCCATCTAGCAGACTGCCAACTGCCATCCAGCATACAAACTAACCAGAAAATGTTGTCAAAAAGGGATTCTGTCCAGTAAAACCAGAAACCAACAATGGAGGAAAACTGAAAGCTTCAGTTTTTTCTACATCATGCTTGATTCGCTAACAAATCGAGTGTCCAGGCAAGAGCAAAACTAACCTGACATTGACTGTAGGGATGTGACATCCACGTGGGATGTGATTTGCATTTTAAGACAGATTATGTATTTTAGGAACACGATCATCATTACTACCATTTGCGGATCAGCTCATGGCTCTGACACTGACGCGGAAGTAAATATAGACAAAGTCAAAGAAACAACAGGAAGCTCATCTACTCACAGTGCTCACACTGTTAATCGTAGTATCATCTGGAATGAAATAGTGCCATCACAGCAACCGTAGCAATTGACACACCATCATCGACCTCACTAATATTACCATCAGCCAGATTATACCAATTGATGATACAGTCACGATGGGATGAAACTTGGTAAGCTGCTTGGTTGTCTGATTCTGCAAATCGAAACTTTCCTCTCGACCTGGACTCAAGTAAATTTCATGCCAAGTTGTCCATCCTTGAACATTTCTCGACTTCCCTTGACCTAAATAGGGATTCAGTTTTTCAATTTTTCAGATTTTTAGTCTCTCTTGAAGGAAATAGAGACTATTAAAGCCCACTTAAGAAAAAGGCCTCATTCCAGACAATCATTTCCACAGGACCGCCAATTACATTATTCCGCTTTGCAGACCAACCTCAAGAACTACAACATCAGAAGTCAGATTTAACGGTTGATCGGAAATAATTCTGAGAAATGAAAAGATTACATAAAGTCTCTGATAAATGTTGAGTGGAACTCAAAACTGACCCGAGAGAAAGCTTCAGCAACATTAGACTGAGATATCCTTAAGAAGCAATAGTCAGGAGATCAGACTGAGGAGTCCATCGATGTCTCGGGCCAAATTACGAATCTGTTTTACAGCTTCTAACAAGTCAAAGTACTAGAACTTGCTGTCATAATACCCTGTGTAAATCATTAGTTCATTTCTATGATCAAAAAGCCTAAGGGAGGCATGTGGTTCAGATTCTGGGCTCTAACATCCTTTCTCTTACCGATAAACAAACACATTTTGTGAGGTTCGTTGATAAGATTTCACTCCTTAAAATCATAATTCCACTTCTTAAAGGATTTAATTTCTTCTTGCAAGGATATGAGGTGTTGCAATAGATCCAAGGCTGTGTTGTATCAATCTTACGTGGTACATATTTGGGACTCTACTTGAATTATTTGAGAAAGAACCACAGTTCGCCGGATTCGTTCAAAAAAACGTACCTCTTTACCATAATGATGCTTCCAAAGGCATTTACAGACTTATTTTAGAGCTGTGAGGGCTTTGAGTAAATCAAAATACCTTGTTGTATGAAGCATTAAGTGAGGAGCACAGCACATGTTTTCTATTCTTATGTTCACTAAATTTGAGATAAGCACGGTATGCAAGGTTTGCTTAATGACATATACCTCTTTATTCATAACACCGTTTAAAGGCATCATCACGGCATCCCTTTTAAAGTAGTGATTGTTTTAGGATAGAATTGTTGAAATTCAGTAGCCAATGACTAAATTTGGTAGACTAATAATTTTCTTCCACTGTTAACAATTTTTTAGTCAACTTCACTACACTTTAGAAACTGAACATTTACTTTGAGGTGTAGAATGGGTGAAATGGGTTTGGACTTGGGAACAAAGGAGGTCGGCAAACATTAGATAAAATTGATAGACCAACCACACTTTTATTTTCCATCACCGTTACCTGATTTTTTCGTGATCAGCCATTTCTCAAGAATTCATCTAGAAGTAGCATTAACCATGGAAGATGTTTGTATAAGTGTGTGCTCAGAAACACTTTTTGCCTACGAGCTATGGCACATTGAGAATAAGGCTAGGTTTGTCCAACACACGTCAATAGTTTTCTTACAGGTATAAGCCCCGAGATATGCCTTAGTGTCTTTGATCGCCATAATTCTTTTGCCATATTGGGGAGGAGGGGGGCACTGTAAAATGTTGGTGGAGGGGCGAATATCCCGCCCGTACTTCCCTATGGCGTCACTGCACTGGATATGAATGAGGTTATAGAAGAAGGTTTGTGACTATGAGATTGGATGTTGGTTTGGATCGGAAAGAATTTGTGGTGCTTCCGTGCCGGGCTTGTGTGGCTTCGTTTATTCGTTCGCGGCGTGCGGCGAATTTATTTGAGTTGTACGAGTGTGCAGTGTGGTTCAGAGGGTATCACTTTGATTATTTCTCATAAAAGAGTCAAAAGGCGTAAAAGTTTACTTGTTTGGCGAGATCAGAAAAATAGAGAACAGCGCCACTTCGTATTAACAGTAGAACATAAACAGTGAGGAATAACGAATGAAAGAAGGCGTGTTAAGAAAATTTTGATCAAACCTTGAGCTTATGCGGAAATACAGACCTAGTCAGCGAATAGGTGTACTATAAAATGCATACAGCGCATTAGGGGGTTACCGTGACATAGGTCATCCTAGCCTAAAGGAGTCGACCTGGTTGACTCCAAAGGGGATCTTGGGCAAGACCCAGCCATCCTGTGCCGATAAGGTAGCATGAGAGACTACCATGCTCCTTCAATGGCTGTGGAATCTGACCTGGCCTGTTCTGGACATAGGGGCCATCCATAGAATAAATCAGTCTGGG
Source organism: Lithobius niger (assembly GCA_023313725.1). Classification (NCBI taxonomy): domain Eukaryota; kingdom Metazoa; phylum Arthropoda; class Chilopoda; order Lithobiomorpha; family Lithobiidae; genus Lithobius; species Lithobius niger. The sequence goes on along the minus strand of JAHWFP010138346.1, from coordinate 3,764 downwards.
GAGAGGGTAGATGGTTGATATATTATGATATTATAATATTATGGTAGAATATTCTGCTTATTCTAGAATCGTGTGCGTGGATTGGAATGAGGCAGAATGGTTATGAGTGATATCAAGTGCAGCACCCGTGCTGTAGGGGTGCATCGTTATATATAAGGGTTCTTTTTAAAGTCAGCGGCTTGCGACTCGCTTGCAAGCGGAAACGCTGCCTGTTTGTTATTTCAATGGGAAAGCGTTCCCCGCAGCCAAGCGACTCGCAAGCCGCTGACTTAAAAAACATTCCTATAGTTTATTAGAACGTGTGCACCCCCTGGTGGATGTGCATAGAACTATTAGGTAGATTTACAGAGGTGTGCCGCCCACATGGATACCACACCACAAAACCTCAGACTCGCCACCCATTGTGTCACAGGGGAGGAGAGGGGGGGGGGTGTTTCCAAATTGCGACGTCACATCTTGAATCACATTTTGTCGTCACATCACCACATCACCTTAATTTTTTGACGTATTATTAAAATTTTGATTTTCTATTTTTGCGTACAGATACAATCAGATGCAATTCCAACAAGTCCCACAGAAGATTAGTAAAAGAAGAATAAAGTAAATGTGAGTACAGTATAATCAAATAAAGATCGTGTAGTACTTTATTAAAGTATTAAGCAAATGTATGGAACTTTGAATTATTACATTGGGAAAGGTGGGGGGGGGGGTTGATTGAAGATGTGATGTAATTATTAGGGAGGGGTTTATATTTTTGACATTTGTGACAAAGGGTTGGGTGTTTCAAAATAGGCCAAACAGCGTGACGTAATTTACGAACGGCCCCTTATCTCAGCCCCCTTCGGTGATCGAAGGTTTCTCGCTTCGCGTCCCGGGTACCCCCCCACCCCCCCTTACTACACTTCTTTTTGTTTCAAAGATGTCAGTAAGGTTAAAAATTGAGCCGATTACAAGCATTAGGGTGCTTCAGATGACTTAAGGCGAAAAGAAATTTATACAAAATATCTTAAAAAGCGAAAAATTACATCATAAGGTAAAGTGTCAACGAAGCAAACATTTTGCATTAAAGACTGGCCTTGTAAGAATGCAAAATACACTATCTTGTGCATCTAGCGTATCTCGTGAGTCTGTGTATGGTCTTTTTAATGGAGACTGTTTGCTTAGAGTTAAAGCAACATACCGCCTGCCTCATAACAGCTGCGTGCCAATCGCATCCACGTATTTACCATAGTCAAGGTCAACTGAGACAGTACCTTCATTCCTCGTAGCTAAAAAACGAAGCTACTATCTCAGTTGGCATTGCGCTTCATAGACAAGCCAGCGTGAACCCATTAATTGTGTCATCACAAATCGGAATGATTCTCGTATTTTAAAATCACAATTTATAATTTTCTAGACTAGTGTCTTATAATTTTGCTTCGACGATCTATTGGAATAATTAATTTTAATTTTTACTGCATTAGTCTTTTAGATTTTTGATCTGATAGTGATTACTAGCAAACGATTAAAATTAGTATACTGCGCACACACAGATAAAACTTCAAGGTCATTGTAGGCACGCAAAGCATCATACACGTTCTAGAAGAACGTAAATAAAGTTCCCAATATTCAACAGAAATCTCCTAGACGCCACATTTTAAAACGGATTTTTTAGTAAGGGATTAAGACTAACGGTAAGTAAACAGACCTTTGGGGCCGTACTTGATGTGGAGGATCGAGAAAAATGGCGCTGGGAGGTTTTTACCATAAAAAATGAATTTTTTTAAAATACGTGGTTTTCCCGTTACGGTAGCTCAGTCGGTGTAGAAACGTAAGGAGGTGCTGACGCTGGTCGATATTTATTTTTACTATTGGCTAGGATCAATGTAGCCCGTCAAACGCTTACTCACAGTTGGTAATTGCTTGTTCCTACGCAATACAACTTTATATACTTCTGGTATTAATTAATTTTACTTCCGGATCCTACTTACTTAATTTGACTGCAGGAAATCAGCTGCACACAGTCTCAATAGACACGAAAAGCACATTTTTTTTGTAAGGGCGGGTCGCATTATTCTTGGACTTTGAGTCCGGGGGGGGGGGGGGGTCAAAATTTTTAGGGTTTTGAAGGGTCACATAGAAAATTTGTTGGTGAGATTTTTATTTCCTCCCCCAACCCTTCGCCGGGCCATAAATAATGACAGGTCCTTTATTACGAGCCTGCTCCCGTTATAACGAATAATTTGTCAGCCACAAATGTTCGTCGTAATACAACTAATTTGAGACACTGTCTTGCAACAACTTCAGAAATCAGGGGTTGTAATAAAAAAAAGAGTTAATAAGTACAATGACCACTTTAATGTTGAATTTCCTGTTTAAAGCCATATAATAATTAGTAAACAAAAACGAAATCGTTTGATGCTTAAGGCAAGGTAATTAGTTATAGAACCCGTGTCGAACTGATTCGAAGTCAAAACAGCAAAGGAACACAAATAAACTTTCCTGTAAGGTTTCGGAGACTGCGGTGTTGCTGTGCTGTTTAGTCCACGTGAAACCTTACTGCTGTATTCAAATGTTTTTACCACTTTTATTTGTGCACACGATATTCAGCTAATGGTTGGTGCATTCTACTTGGCTACACGACATCGCTGGAAAATGCTTAAAACCTAATCGTCTTAGTAGGCTTACAAAAGCTCTACAGGCAATTGAAGGTTCGTGCAAGTCTTAGAAAACCTAGAAATGCCCTGGAAAGTAATAATGTAATTCCATGCCTCGAAAAGGGGTTGAAATCTTGAAAAATGATATATGTGTCGTCAGTAGGTTGATGAACGGAAAGTATATGACATGACTGAAGAACTCTGGAAAAATTTAGCCATGAAAGTAGTCGAATGTGTAACCTTAAATTTTCTTCCTTTGTTTCGGGATGAAAAGTTTTGAAATTTGGGCCCTGACTTTAATTCTATTTAAGTGTGTAATGGTTGGATACAGCAGTAAGGTTTCACGTGGACTAAACAGTACAGCAACACCGCAGTATCCGAAACCTTACAGGAAAGTTTATTTGTGTTCCTTTGCTGTTTTGACTTTGAATCAGTTCGACGCGGGTTCTATAACTAATTTATCGTACAGTCTGTAACTATTAAAATGAAAAAACAAAATTGGTGGAGTAATTAGGCTGTGTTGTTTATGTAAACTTTGTGTCGTCACGTTTGCATAACTTTGTTTTGCTGCAGTCAGATTTGCGGCCGATACCATTCGAGCGAGATGAGGGTGAGCGGGGGTATGTGTCTACAGGTAGAATTTTCTTTTTTAAATCATATAAGAGAAACGCGTTTTTTTTGTTAAAGTCTGTGGACTGATGTCTATTATCTTGGCGCACATCACGGAAATTTCATGTAAAAATTACGTCGTACTCCTTAGGTACACGTCGGAAGTGTGTTTAAATTTTTTTTTAATCATGTCATTCACGTAATGTGTCGTCCTTCTTCAATTTGCATAACATGCTTTCTGAACAGTAGATTCTTCGCGTTTGTCATTCTCTGATGTCATTTCATGGGAGTAGTAGCCTACGTATTTGATGCCTTTTAATGGAAAACGTGGATTTGGACGACAGCGACGATTGATAATGGTAAATAATGCCCTAGAAAAGATTCAGTATTCAACTTTAGTCACTGCGGACAATTTTACATGCAATTCAGAGGTAACTTATTCCTGCAAACAGTTATGTGCTAAAGTGTGGGGGCAGGCAGTTAGAATGTTGTTGGTGTATTTCATTTGAGGGGGGGGGG
>JAHWFP010138345.1:25881-50666 GCA_023313725.1 Lithobius niger | reverse complement strand
GAAAATTTGTCAAACCGGGTCGTCAAACTAGGAACAGCACCCAAACTACGAGATACTAATACAATACAAATCGTACATGCAAATGCCATGCAAAGTTAAAAAATGGTTCTCGGGCACAGACAGTTGAAAACTGATGAGGCTTTTTTTTCTTTTTTACACATTCGGTTCTCGAGCACAGAAAGTTGAAAACTGACGAAAGATGAAGTTTTTAAAATATTTTTTAACACACTTAATTAATAGTGAAAAAAAAGTACCGTTTTCATACTGAATTTTTAAAAAAATAGTCAGATTGCTTCAACACAGCATTTAAAAAGCCATTTTTCGGAAATTTTTATTCACAGCTACCATAGATCGGATATCAGAACCCCCCCCCAAACAAATTTGATGCGAAGCTTTTTAGATGATGCGGCGGATTACGTAGCATTGATACAACAGTAGTGATCAGACTAAAGTTGACTTTGGCAAAGTCACTAATAAATGCCGCCTCAATTATTTTTATTTCTTGCAAAAAAATCGATGCGGGAGGGCCTGAGAACCATTTTTTTTTTTACTTTGCATGGCCTTATGCTTATGTTACTATTTATTTCATCCAGGTAACTTAATTATGATGAAAGTATTAATTGGCAGTAATGCATCTGAAAATCGTAACCAGGCTTTGTGGACCAACTGTAGTGTCTCATCAGTATTGCAGCGTTTCGCGTTTCTCACCTGTGTCACGTGAAAAGTTTTGTTTTGGCGCATGACGAATGTAGAAGCCACTGCAACAGAGTCTTTTTCAGGAAAAAAGGAAGCTTTCAGTTCAACGCTTACATACTAAGCCAAGACATGGTATTAATCTAGGTAGTTTTTTTTTTAAACTGTAAACCTAATTACTGTTCTTCAATTAACACTTTGGAATTTACATCAATGCGTCACTTCCTTTGATACAAAAAACAGCTAGAGTTAAATGTATACAATAGCATCAAATCTGAAACAAATTGCGACGTGTAAGCCCAAAGTAAGACTTTTTGAAACAACATTCAGTCATTAAACGGATTGTTGAAATGAAACTGCAAACTGTCAGCATTTAGCTTTTTTCATTCGATTAGTGATGTCAGTGACTATTTTTAGTGAACGAGAAATACCCACGTAGAACAATTTAACCACAATTTTTTAAGACTTCTCTCGCTCACTCTGTTGCCTGTAATTTGCTGTCGAATGATGGCATCAATGAATGCTCTCGAGTTGGCGCTAGGTGCAGAACTTCGTGTCGTGGCAAATCGTCTGACCTGAGAACGCCTCCAACCAGCTGGAGCAGAACGGCGAGGAGACGATGAAAATGTAGCACGACTGGGGCCAGCAGTAGTGGTGGTAGCAGACATGCCAGTTCCTGAAAGCAAAATATTTGGATGTTAAGACTTCATTCCTGCAACCATACAAATTGTAAATAAATGGAAATTCTACCAGAGAATTTGTTCTCGCAGGAGAATCTAAGTTCTCAGAGTAGAATAAGGCAAAACTAACTCATGTAATCCACTCCCAGCCATACAGCGTCATGTAAAAACCTGTCATATTGCGTCACTTCCTTGATAATGTACCTAGGATTGCATCACTTCCGTTCCTATTTCTTTCCACCTTGGCCCATCTACTTGTCACTCTTTTACGCCAGCAGACACCGCATATTCCGAGCAGGGAGTTGAGCTGCGAGTACAAGTTCTCTGTTAGAATCTCTACTTCTCGATCGCACGATCCTCCTCACTGTGTTACTTATGGGACAGATTAGTAAATGTGCCAAAACCGGAATCTTACCTCCAAAAATCGTCGTCAGAGAGTCAACTCAGCGACCCCATCAGGACACACCAACACAACACGTAACACACATACACCAATAGTCCACGGCTGCCTCATCGTATGATCCCACAGTAAATCATCCCGGCAGGGCAACGATTAAGGCCCCATCCCTGGCAACTCTTGCTATAAAACAAACCATCTCGCAGCAATACGAGGTTGCTAAAATTGCGTTCTTAACTCGGTCTTCCATAATTTTGTGCACACACTGCCCGATCAAAGAGTATAGGGGAAACAAACGGGGGAACCGCCCGAACCAGGATGCGCTAAAAGCATCTACCACTTCTGATCCAGAGAACCGGATATCAGACTCAAACCGTCGCAATTGGGCTGTTGGTGCAGAAGGAAACAAGTTGATGTCTGGCATATCACACCACAAACAAATCACTCTGAACTAAGGCTGTGCACCGGGATTGGCTGCAGGTACCACTGGTATCGATGTCGGACTGGCACCAGGTTAACAAGTACTGGAAAAACTACCGGCATCGACTTGTTTTTCTCCAGAATCGGCATTTTCATATATTAATAATATGGCATATTGTTCTAATAAAAGCAACTACTACAAATTAAGCAACTTTGAAATAAATAATCTACTAGGTTTTAATCTTGTTGCACTATAAAGTGTTAGTGAACAATTCCTTTGTAAAAGTGTTACGTTTGCTACACCATTAAATTACTAACGTATCAACACGTTCTGTATTCTTAATCAAGTTATCCTTTGACATCAGCATTGGCACTAGCTTGGTATTGGCATCGGCACAGTATCGGCAAATGACCAATAGCACCGGTACTGGGATCGGAACCGGGTATAAGGGCTCCGGTATCGGAAATAGTGGCACCGGCACAGCCTTACTCTGGAAGCTTCCGGACACAACTGAAAGTCAAAACAGTCCCTGAACACTTGAGACAAACTATCCACCGCGGTGTTACAGTTTCCCGGAATGAACACCTCTTCTAGCACACAAACCAGATCATGCTGCAATATCCAAAGTTTTTGACCGAGTTGGGTGAGGAATGGGAATTTTGTGCCGCTCTGCTTAATCATGAGCCATGGCACTATCCAACAGGACACGTACATACTGACTGAACCCGAAACAGATCTTGAAACACTTCCACCGCCAGCAAATCCTAAGCATTAATTTTGAGGTGCAAGTCTACTGCCGCCCAGCGGCACTGGGCTTCAAGCCCATTACGGTTAGCATCCCATCCCAGCCAAAGTCCAACGCATCAGTGGAGAGCAAAACTGATGCTTCCTTATGCAACCACTCCTTGCTGACTTCCTGTCGGCTTAAGACGCCAGACAACCAACGCAAGTCACTACGCGAACCAGCCAACAACCAATCCATCGAACAGTTCAAACAAGCCAAATCTAACAAATCACCCTTCCAGAAGCTCATGTGCGACCAGTCACTGCACAAACCACACTCTCACTCAAACTGAGCAGCTGCCATTAAGTCACGCACCAAAACCCATTCTTGGCACAGTAGCCTACAAACTACATTTAGCAGTCCCTGCTGCTTATGGCTTGGTAGTACCAAACGTGCACACACCAGATCAATTTCCATTCTGAGAAACGGCAGGGCTTTTCTCAAGATTTGGGGCCAAGCCCAGCCTAAGTAAGATTCCCAACGTCCTACGCATACCCCAGCCCATTTTGCGTACAATCTTAACAAGGATATGAAAACATACGGCGTCAAAGCCAACCTAAATGGTAGGACTCGAAATTGGTAGAGCACACCTTTCCAAGGATACATCAAATATCTACAGCCGCTTGGTGCCACTGGTACTGCAAATTCTTTTGTCGCAAATTTTGTACCGCAATGGGCAAAGTAGCCAAGTAACAACGTCTTACGCACACATTCATTCAAAATTTTGAAATTTAAATTACCAGTTTTCAAATGCCAATTCCAACAATACTGATTCCAATACCAGAGCAAGTTTAACCACGTACTGTATTAATTTTCTGGGCCAGTTTGACTTATAATTTTCCTTCAACTGTTTCCCAGATTTATTTTAACTTACCCCCCCCCCCCCGCAAAATTTGTTCACATGAAATGTTATCTCCTCTTTCACCCTCCAATAAAAAAATTATACTATGGTTATTATAACGGCGCTCTAAATAGATAGTGATTAAGACTTGCTTTTAAATTTGTGTAGAATTTGTTAATAGAACTACTGTGAAATTCAAAATCAACAGTCAAATGGCTTATTTCTACCATAATCGCTTAATTTCACAAAGACACTCACACAGTCTTGCAAATTTTCAACAGTACCCCTACTTCCATCATCAGGCCCTCCAAAATCAATTTAGGGCTCTCGTTACATCCTTGCTTGTTGTCATTTGCTTGGAACTGCCAAATTCAAATCCAAGCAACTGACAACACGCAAGGATATAACCAGAGACCTAAATTGAACTTTGGAGGGCCTGATGAAGACAGTAGGGGTACTGTTGAAAATTGGCAAGACTGTGGGAGTGTCTTCTTTGTGAAATTAAGCGATTATGGAAGAAATAAGCCATTTTACTGTACGATTTGGCTACGTTTCGCGTGCGCTCGCATCCGATCATTGCGCGAAAGAACTAAATCTGACCAAGAACACGGAGAGTGAAACAAACCAAACGAGCAATGATATTAGTTTGGATAAATTATAGCTGGTTTATGCCATCCATAAAACTATTAAGAGAAAACAAAACGAAACCGGTGCAAACAACCAGATATGGAACATCATCAAACAACATTTAGGTCCACTATTATTTGTGCTATTTGTCTCCAATTTACAGATTGAAAGTGGTACAGACAAACTGCCAAAATTTGTGGACGACGTAAAGCTTTACAACAACGTAAAGCACTCTGAAAATCATCGCTCTCTTGAAGTAGCCTTAAATTATCTATGCAGTTGGTCGTCACAGTAGCAACTCCCAATAAACGCTAAAAAATGTCTAACTTTCCCATTAGGGAGTATACACAAAATTTTTTTCATATACTCTCGACAATTTGGAGCTGCTGAAGTCCACACATGAGATGAAGGATCTTGGAATCTATCTGAATCTATCTAACTTCTGATCTTAAGTTTTCAAAGCATTGTTGTCAGATTACCTTCAGGGCTAATCGGATTGGCCATATGATCAGACACTGTTTCGTGTCTCGAGATATCAATACTTTGGTACGGGCATTTAATGTTTATGTTTGACCTATAGTCGTATATGCCAGTCAGGTCTGGTCACCACACTTAGTGAAAGATATTAAAGCAGTTGAATCAGTCCTGAGAACTTTTACTAGCATCGTTGGGGTTAGCATCTTTGGAACTGAGACGATTACAAGCAGATCTATGCCTTACTTTCTCCATTCTTCACACACTAGTTCATGCAGACCCAAAAAGCTTTTTCTGTACCGAGGTAATGCATATACCAGAGGACACCCTTTAAACTTACCGTCGCAAAAATAAAAAGAGACTGTACAAAGTTCTTCTCAAACCGCGTAGTACAGCATGGAATTCTTTGGCATTTGAGTTGGTGATGTCATGCAGTCTTTATCAGTTTAAAAGGGGGTCTCAAAAAAGTTGAACTTTCCATGTTTTTAAAGTATTTCTAATTTGATTTTGAAATACTATTTATGCTTTAACTTTTATTCACTAGTGATGACGCAGCACACTGGGTGTAGAAATTGTAAATCTTCATTATTACTAGGGGCAGGTTCTAGAGGATAAAGTTTTATCCCTTCCTGTTTCCTTTTACCATTTTTGTCAGTAATAAAACTGTTATATTATTATTATAACATCGAATGCCACATATTCATGGTACTCCCACCTTTGATTGGCACAGTGTGCAACTGGCGTCGCTAGACGTTCCCTAGGTAGAAGCCCCAACTACCATACTCCTGATAGCAGCAGGTAAAAGATCTTTTCAACAGGAAACATGAGCCAGCCAACATCAAACAAAAGAACCTTTCAAAAAGACTATCCAAACAAAAAGAGCTTACCTTGCGAGTAGGGATTAGGCTGGCCCAACAGAGCAGACATTAAATTACTAATGACGCCGGAAAGTTGCACCTCAGGCTGATTGCTGGAATTAGAACCTTGAGCAGGCTGACCAGCCTGAGCTGGCTGACTTTGCCCCTGGTTTTGACCTTGTGCCTGACCCTACAAGGATGAACAAGAAATAAATTTTAGAAGATTTAACAATTCACTTTAAAGAATATTTTAAGTATCTTCCTCCACATTACAAACCTGACTAGAAGCAGCTGCTGCAGCAGCTGCCGCTGCATTTTGAAGAGCTGCAGTGCAAAAATGTCGTGCGTAAATATGGCGAGAATGGCACGGCAAATAAGGGTCAAACGATGTCATCCCGAACCCTGGGATATTTATAGGAATGGGTTGTACTGGTCGAGCAGTGCTACGTGTCTGGGTTGACGTTGTCGTATTGGTAGACGTATTACCACGAGCTTGACTTTGGCTGTTGGTAGCTGATTTTAATAAATATTAAAAAAAAGATATTAACACCGAGCTGCAAAGTGAGCAATAAAGCAAACTGAAAGCGCAAGGCATGTTAAAACACTTACCATTTCTCTGCGCAGTCGTATGACCAACAGCATGCATAAGATTTTGGAAAAATTCTGGAGGCGGTGGTTGTGGGAAAGCCATAGTATGCATAGTTGGTCCTCTGCCTCCTGAAAAACAAAAAAGTAATGAACAGCTGTGCTCACGAAGGTAGTGACTAAAGAACGTCACGGCTTCTCCATGAACAGTCCCAAGATCACATCGTCCATCCTGATGCACCCGCGAGGCAAAGGCCCAGGACGCCACTAAAGCTTGCAATTCGTGTGCTCGCAGTAAAGGGAGTAGGTCTAAGTGATATGGAGTTGGATCATATACACATTTTATCATCTCGCATATCCATGAGGCCATTTCAGGATGAACTGGTTGAGGGTTTGATACGTTATCAAGTTTTTGTCAATGTCGAGGAACAAAGGGTCTCTGGGCACATCTTGTTCCCAAGTTGCTGATGACAGGGAAAGCATGCAAGTATTTTCCAAGTAGAAAGTAGGCTTTTAACAGGGTATTGCTTTTTTCACCACTACAGGTTAGGAAGGCCATACCACCGAACTGAGAACACACATAACTACAGGGCATAGAGTTTCGTCGGCTTTTTGGTTCTTTGCACGGAATTCTGGAGGAAACAACAGCGTTACCTTTACAGCAATCTTTGCGAATCTACGGTACCCATCTTTTTTGTGAAGGCCGCCAACTCACTTTGCCGAGCAGCAAAAGCCAACGCCATAAGAAAGTATCCTCTGGGTCTCCTGAAGTAATGAAGCCTTTCTAATGGGTTCGCATGGGATATTTGACAAACTGTCCAGAACCAAGGAAGATTCCAGGAGGGAAAAAGCCAACGGGATTCAAGGATGCTGATTGTCGAAGGCCTGAATAAGTTTTATGAACTTTGTCATGAACCATTTCTGTTTTTCCCAGCAAGACAGCACAAAATTAATCTATGCCCTGTACCCCTTGATGGCTATCCGGAATAAACCAGCTTGAAAAAGATGTTCCAGGAAGTTGGCTACGGATGTTACCGAGAGGTTACAGGGGTTCACACCAGTCTCAGTGACACCAGGAAAACCATCATTTCCAGTAATTTTCATAAACCTTATTAACTGCCGAAGACCTACGGCACTGAAGGAGACGGGTGACTACAGGAAATTAAAATCCTGCATCCTCCAGGTTAACCTGACAAGTCTCAACGCGTGAAGATGAAGCATGGGTGGGTTTAGGTAAAACGCGTGTCCCTGATGTTGGGAAAGTAGAACCGGACGAAGTTAGAGGGTTATTCTCTCTTCAGGTCCAGGAGATCCATGAACCAAGGAGCTGTTGACCATAGGGGGTAATTAGAATGAAACAGCCCCAACGACGACATCTTATTGACTACTTTCTGGAGGATGGTAATGGGGGGAAGCAATAGGCTTACATTCAGTCCCAATAAATGCTGAGTGGGTCCATAACCAATGCCTGAGAGTCAAAATGTGAGACAAAATTGTGGATGGCAAGCTGCATGGCAAAGAGATCCACACAAGGAGTCACCCATTTTCTAAAGATAGTTTGAGAAGTTTGTGATGACAGTCTCCACTCTGTCGTTGGTATGTTGTCTGTCCGTGACAGTTAGTCTACAGAACATTCAGTTTCCCCGTGATGTGTCTGGGTAGTACCAACACGTGAAGACTGTTGTACGGATGGAGTAAATAAGACACTTCTTCCATCAGACTTTGGGAATGGGTTCCTCCTTCTTTACGGATGTATGCCGCTACCATAGAATTGTCTTAACCATCACTTCCGCCATCTTCTCTCCCACAAGGGATGCTTATGTCTGAAGCGCATAGGTTATCACCCTAATTTCCTGTGTGTTGACATGCACAGCCGTTTCCTCGGGTGACCATATCCCGGAGGCTGCGTGTACATCCATGTGCACTCTCCAACCGGTTGTCGAGGCATCCGTGAAGAGAAGTTCAGAGCTGTTGGATGAATGGGACACACTGACCGCAAGGTTGTCTTCTTGAAGCAACCAAAAATGGCAGTGATGGGGTAAATCATCCAGTGTTTACTCGTCGTCCCACGACAGCCGAGGGAACCATGCGACCTTCCGAAACTAATGCATGGGCTGTGTTCTCCAGTTAACAAGTGGTGCACGACTGGTGCAGGAGTCCATCCGACTTTGACACAGCCTAGGTCGCGAGCTGATGTCACAGGCTCGTTTTGGAGAACGGATGTATATCAATTTTCTTATTCTGTAGAGTGATGGACGAATGCGAAACGTAGTCATGTTGAACTCCACTCCCAGGAACACGAAGGTCTGATGGTGTTAACCTGGACTTCTTCGCATTGACACCGACACAGTTTCCGACAGAGTAACAACGTAAACTGAATATCCCACCGCAGTTGTCGGGAACAGAGGTTACGAAGTAGCCAGTAGTCCAGGTCGTCCAAGAGATTATTATTAATGGAGTAATCGTCCAAGTCCCTGAAAATTGGAGGTGGAACAAACCAAAAATTAACGCAACCAATGATCACAAAAAAAAAAAGAGTCCATGAAAAGAGTCCATGAAAATCAAAGTGTCTACAGGGAACTTTTGACATGATTGTGTCTGAATTTCTGGTAGGTCTTAGGTTCAATAGGCAGGCCAGAAAGGTTTCAGGGCTAAAGAAAGACTCTACCAAGAAACCAAATTACTCTACGTAGTAATTTCCGAGTGACTTTTTTGTGAAACTGCTAGAGAACGAGCTGTTTCAACCCCTTACAGTGAGATGAATAAAAGACATTATATCCTAAATGCTCTTTTTTTTTTAATATAACTTTGCAGTTTACAATATGAAAGACCAGTCATACACAGTTTCTAAAATTACATTGCAGTTTTGAATTTCTATTATTCAAAATCCATGTCGGTTGGGTTGGATATAACTACTGGTTTAACTTACAGGAAGACTAAACCCTCACGTTCCCAATTTTTCCCTTTGTGCTGCGCGACCACTTGTAAACATGGCTACCAGTGAATTCATTAACAGCTTTATTATTTGACCATGTTTGCGATGAAAAACTTGACCAAAAAAAATGAAAAAGGCACCAGATAAGCCAGAAGGCCCATGAGATTATGCCAATGAAGATCTTTCTGATGCCAGAAATGCCCAACAACATGATGCTTCGGGCGACCAACTGAACCGGAAACTAGTCCTGGGCGATGCATTTTTGTTTCTGGTGTTGGTGTACGCTATGCCGACAGCTATAGATTGCGGGGAAATAAAGATGTCATGATGCGTTATGTCAGTGAACAGATTTTGTAGTCACTTCCTTTATTTGGCGCAGTTGGGTAAAGCTTTAACAGTTGTTCGTGCTGGTGGACGAAACCACATGAGGATTACTTCCATTAATTTAGTATATAGGTCTGTTATAGGAACAATTAATTATGGATACCTTGTATTTTGACATGTTAAGAGCAGTATGTAAAAAGTCAGGAAAATGAAGACGACAAGCTAAAAGTAATTTGTAAAATCGGATTCCCACCCTTTTATCATTTTCGTTCAACATGCCAAACAAGAAACATGGTTAGTTTGCCTGCTCGTCATCTGAACTGTTCAGTTACTTCTAGTTTGAAGGCAACATTGTTCAGAAATGTTAATCAAAGGAAACAAATTTTCATAACACTAATTTACGGTGTAAAAACAATTAATTGCTCATTTTTAAGAAGCAATATTAAGAAGACTTACTTTTTCTATTCTCTGTGCATGTAGAAATGATGATGTTAAGCTAATTAGCTATTGAGTGAATAGTTTGTTTGGCTAAATTGGCTGACTTATGAATGTAAGAAAAGGCTTTTAAAACTAGCAATGAAAGCTTGCATATTACATTTTTGAACCCTCCCACCACCACCCCGCCTATACTTTTGGTGTTGCCAATCTACAAATGAAGCTTCACTATATCTGAAACATTGTTGCAGGACCGTAATCGGAGGAAATTTATTACGGCTGAAAAATTAGGCATGAAAAATAATTGTATAAATTACCTGTTCCTTGTTGATTTCCCGCAGCATCAGCAACGACAGTGGCCGAAATGCTGTCAATTGTGATGCTTCCAGGGCCGACCTCCATTACAAGAATAGGATTTTGAGAAGCAGCAAAGAGGCCTGCCATTGGTGGAATGTTTAAGTTCAAACCCTCCGGTTGTTGAGAAGATGAAGTAGTGGATGGGCTGGAAGACTGACTAGAATTCTGGTGGCCCTATTAAAAGTACAAAACAATTCAGCTATTTATCACCAACCATAGTACGGATAAATTTTTTTTACAATGAACTTGAGGAGATGCCAAAAAATTTGTTGGAAATTCCAGGGAGTCTCGGCAGGGACTATAGAGACGAGTCAACTCCAGTGCTACAACTAATCACTTTACAATAGTGACCGGTTTAGCATAGTAATTATTTTACAGCGAGGAAACTTAATAATCATTGTGTAATACGGGACATGGCTATGACCGATGCAGACCCATCATTGAACGCACTACCAACATTAGGCAGTCGTAAAAGCTAGAGCAGGCACATAATGACAAATCCCTCAGCAAATTCACCCCTAGGTAGAAGAGTCATTCTTCATTCATTATCATTTTCAGGATGACCTTCAAAAAGCCCATGACGAAATGATTTTTTTCACATTTCACTTAAATCGCATTGCTTTGCTAAATCAAAAATTGCACTGCCTTAACTGGCATTGGTAAACAGTAGGAAAGCCATAATCTGAACAAAAGAAACGCACTTAACATGGAATGTCCCATATTACTTAGGCCTAAGGAAGTTTTTGCTTTATCAGAAATGAAACAAAAAGGAAACGAAGTTATAAATGAAATAAAGTGAAGGTTTTAAAGTAAAATAATGAAATACGAATTAGCTGTCCTTTACAGATGAAAAAGACTTTCCAAAAAATGTTGCAATTCCCCGACTACTAGTATATACTGTACAGGGTGGTCCACAACGAACTGACGACCCAAAATTTTTTTAAGTCCAAACTTTTTTGTTAGCACCCTCCAGAACTCAAAAGGGTCAGATGTCAATAGAACGGGTAGTTTTGTAAGTCCCTTTACAGTTCTGGAGGGTGCTAACAAAATAGTTTGGAGTTAGAAAATTTTGGGTTGTCAGTCTTTTGTGGACCACCTTGCATCTCTAGTATGTTTACAAAATTCCTCGATTTTGCCTTAAATTTTCCAGAATTACCCTGATTATCATCATTCTGGTCCGAAGAATCTTCTAAGCAGTTTTTTCAACCATTTCCCAAGGGGGGGTATCCCCGATCGAAAGGAAAAAACACACCTTTCTTCTACAACAACATGGCTGCCACTGTAAGTCAGATAGATCTTCTTATATTAGCTACACTAACAGAACTAACAGAAAAGCGCTCATCGCCACGGCCTCGTGCGGGACAAAGGGCAGAAAAAAAAATGCCTTGTCAATAATTGTTTCGTCGCCTTTGCTTGGCGACCAAGACTAAACGCTAGTTGATTCACTACTCCTATAGTGCACCGAGTGCACTTACGTTGGCGTTTGCCCAGTATTGCGGCAACGAAGGTTTTCGTCACTGTCGGCTGAACCAAGATGCCTCGCAACTCATGAGTGACTACTAGGGTAATCCTCATCGTACGCTAGTGTCCCAAAGTGGACTATAGCAAAGAGCCAACTCGTATGATACAGACGAATCACTTTGTGCTAGTGATTGCTGTAGCGGAGAAAAAAAAAATAGGATTTCTGGGATTTGTGTGTCGCTGGGCACTTTATGGGACTGTCCACGACCAGAGGCGACCAGGTTTACACAGTTTTTGAGACATGTTTTTGGAAAACTTATTTTGGTGATGACAAAAAGCCACCAGACATAATGCCGGACCAAAAGGGTTAATAACACGAGTGTTTGAAACGTTTTAGGCACGATAAAGGGCACGCATGTAGATTTGACACGTACAATTTTTTTTGCTTTATCTATTTCTATCCGTACTCATTGATTTAAAACTTAACTTTGTTATCAGGGACATCGTTTAGTGATACCCTATATTACCCAGAGTGGCTAGATTTAGAGGAGAGTTTGGGACAATAGCCTTCCATATTAACAAGCTAGGGCAAGCATACCAGTACAAGTGTGCAAGTCGAGCCTCGAGTTTGCAATAGAAGAATCGAGTCGAGTTCGAGTATTTGGTGAACACACTTATTTTCTAAGTGTCTCTTTAATTTGTTAGTGTAATTAACAACTAAGATGCTGCTTAACAGAGTGTGTGGGTCAATGTGTACAATTGGTTTTCCAGTTTTTAGATATAACTTTGAAATGGTTTGAGCTAGTTGGTTTTAATTTGCACCACCGGAAAGCTCTCGTCGAGACAATGGAATTGGTGTATTTGAACACCAAAATCGGTCAAAAATTGGCAAAAGTTATAGCATTTTTACCGGAGTCGAATTTTCTGAGTATGGATGCAAGCGACGAGACGAGTTCAAGTAAAATTTGCATATTCTGCTCGGCTTGAATTGTTCGAGTATCACAAACCCTTAATGGCTAGTTCAGCAAACGTCACCCGGATGGCACCAGGGGTTCCACATGTTTTTTTCTGACCACTCTCTGCCTCAGGAAAAAATTACTTTGCATACTTTTACGGGTATGTAAAACTCGACAAATCTGAGTGCAGTCGAGTTCCGACTTGCTCTCGACTCGACCCTTCTTACAAAAGTTTGCATGTTTCAAATATTTCAAGTTTGTCATGTAAAGCAATGCATAAAACAATAAAACTAGTTAATTCAAAGTCAGCATTGCATTTTAAAAGACTAAAATTGCCAATCTGGAGAAATAATTACGGAAAAATGAAAAAAAATTGTATGTAACAAATTTACATAATGAAATTCCGTCTACCTTTCATAACATTAAATCTTATAGTGAATTAAAACTTATACACTAAAAAATTTCCTCATTAAAAAATACCAAAATATTTAATTAGAATATAAATGGGAAATACAAAGAAAAATTGTAATTATGTAGGCTCTTGTTGTTGTGTGCATTATTATTATTATTGTTCTATCTTTCTTTTAAGCTTAGTGTTGTGTTAAACAAAAAAATAATAATTATTATTTTTAAAAACATTGCCATCTTACATTCTCACGTGTTAAAAGAGTTAATTAACAGTTTTGAATTTATACTTTTAGCCTACTATCAAAACGTAGCGAGGGTTGGCCGGATATTTCAACGCGTGTTCTGTGGCAATCACTGGGCTTGGGATTACTTGTGATGCACCATTTTGACGTGGAAGCCAAAAAACAAAAGACAACGAACGAGAGAGCTGGAATGGTTTAGGTCTCGAGTATTGAGTTTGTCATGGAGCGTTGCAGGTGTCAAGAAAACAAACAAAAAAAATATAGAAAAAATATCGACCATCGGGAATGTTTAACAAAAAGGCAACAAGCACGCTAGCGAATTCCTTTTTGCATGAAAACGTACCCTAAGGCAGACTAACGATTGTAAAAAGTGGTCTACAACTCGGCAGTTAACATTGATCTTTATTAAAAGTTTTGAAAAACTAACTATTCTGCGTGAAAACTTAAAGTAGCCTACAATTTTATACTACAACTTGGCAGTTAACAATGAGCTTGAATTATAAGTTTTGGAAAAACTTGGAACTCGACTCGAGACTCGAATCATTGGCTAAGAACTCAACTCTAATGACTCCAAGTCAAATTATTGAGCTCACACATCCCAACATACATAACATAGTTTGCATTTCTCGTTTAGTAGGGATGTGCGATACTCGAAAAATTCAGGTCGAGCCGAGTATGTAACAAGTACTAGAACTCGGCTCGTCGCTGGCTTCCATACTCGGAAAACTAGAATCCAGTGTAGATGTGATAATTTCACTAATTTTTGACAGATTTTGACGTTCAAATACACCAAATTCATCGTCTTAAGAAGAGCTTTCCAGTGGTGCAAATTAAAAGCCACTAGCTCAAACCATTTTAAATTTATATCCTAAAAACTGGAAAACCAGCTGTACACGTTGTCCCATACCGTTAGCAGTAGCTATTATTACACTATCAAACAAAAAAAAATAAGTGTGCTAACCAAATACTCGAACACGGCTCGATACTCAATTCTTCTGTTGCAAATTCGACTCGGCTCGACTCGAATTAAATTATTCTACTAGCATACCCCTATTGTTTAGTGAATAAACCAACAAAAAATAGGCCTTACTAGAAAATGTAGCCCTCATTACACTAATTAAGCCATATAGTAGTTACCATTATTACTGTCATGATACCCAGAATGCAGTAAAAATATTTCTGCTATTAACTCTCTATCCCCATTTTCAAACCTGACATTATCGACAGTGCATTGCTAATCCCCCCCTGATATTATCAACAGTGCATCGCTAAACAATACTACAAGGGATTAAAAATAAAATGAGGGCCTGAGGCTAGTGTGTGGGGCCCATTTTCATTGAACGTTACACCAGCAGTCAGTAGAGGTAGTAACAAACTTCTTACCTGTGAAGTTGGAGATGCGCCATCAGTAGAGGTAGCAGCCCCATTCTCAGGGGAGTTACTTGCACTTCCATTAGCTGCGTTGGCTGCAGCACTTAAATTGATCTGCGCCTGAATAAAGAATATATTTATTTAGTGATTGGCTAAATTTTTCAGAGCCCCACAATTATGGGGAAACAGGACGACGATCCAGTTAAGGGGCAAAGGGGGCAGACTATGATATTACATAACAGGCATTGGTTGATAGGTGGTTTTCAGCAGCAATTTGTAGAGTAAAACCTTGACAGTTTATCCCACAGCAGCACGTAAGACTTAACTTTTTGCAGCAAACTTGACCACTGGCACTAAAATTAATTACTGGAACACCACACCCTTTTAGAAAGCGGATAGAAAAATGAAAATCTTACGCAGTACAAAACACTAAAGATAAAATTATTTTTTATTTATCCTAAAATACTTACCTTTAGTTATATGCTAATATCGTTTAAATTAAGCTCAATGCTCAAACCTTAAATTTTCTTTAAGAAGCTTCACTCGAACTCACCACCAGTTGCAGTCCCTGCTCACTACCCAGCAAGTATTACCACCAGTCCCTCAGAATCGTTTGTTGAAATTCTGTTCGGCGAGAGCGCAGAAAGTGGGCGGGTTTACATTAAAGTATTTTAGGATAAGTAAAAACTAATTTCACCTTTAAAATAACATTTTAACTTCCATCCATAAATACTCCTCTTTAAGTTATACGCCGACTTTGCCCAAAAGGAGGTGGGTCAGGCCGAACACTGAGCTAAAATGCACAGATGATACCAGCAATCTTAATGTCAATTCTTTAAAGAACGGTACCCATTTGTAGCAAATTGGTAGTTCTTTTAACAGGCAGAAGGGAAATTCACTTTTTGCCCACTGAACTGCCTGCTGTAACATGTTATAGCGTTGGGCGGTGTATTTTTGGGGGGAACCGTTTAAATATAAAAAAAGGGGGGGGGCACTGAAATCGTAACAAGAGTTCATTTAGTTCTCGTGTTGTAAGGCTAAAGCAGTGCAATATCAACAATGGAACCATTGGAATTCTGAACAATGCACAAAAGTGGAGCCAATTTTCCATTTCTTTGCAACAACTACCATTTTGTAGAAATTTTCTACTTGGATAGAAATTCAAATTTTAGAAGATGGTGATTGTTTACAAATATGTGGTGAAACAGGTATATTGGGAGGGGGGGAATTAAATTCTTTCCATAAAAACTATAACAGCAAAACAAATTTTTCTTAATTTTTTTCTCAAAATTTTTTAAATTAAAAAATCGGTATCGTCACCACAGCGCCGTAATACTCAACACCACCTCATTTACTTAGATCCAAGAAAAACCTAACACCAAGGTACTAAGTTTAGTACCAGCACCAGTTGAAACATTTTTGGTACCGCCCAACACTGTATGTTCTTTCATATTTGAACCACCTACAGCTCTACTTACATCTACAGGGTGATCCAACTAGTGTTACGAGCTGATACCCTGTGAATGGCTAATGAGAATAATGATGATAGAAATGCAATGATGGGTGTGATGGGGGACGTTTACATGAGAAAAAGAAGGAATGACCTTCTCGGCAGTTAGCTTCACTACAGTGGAGCCAGCATGTTCAGAGTCAACTTTTAAACATCATCGTTAACTATTTTATTTATTATCCGATTTTGAATCTGTTTTGTTGTTCGTCATATTGTCTCCTTGTGTCCAACTTTCTAATTTACTTTTTTGCCGCATCGTATCTAGTTTTTAAGATAGGACGAGGATGACCTTGAAATATCAATTCAAGGTCATTCCCTTTTTCTCGTGTGAACGTCCCCATCACACCCATCATTGCATTTCTATCATTATTACTCTCTCATTAGCCATTCACAGGATATTGACTCGTAACACTTTAGTAGGATCACCCTGTATAAAATAGTGCGCCATGAACAGGGTAATTCTATTTTGTAACTTTACAAACACAAGTTGCACCCAGGGTGTTTCTTGGTACAGAGGCACAAAAGATTAGATTCCCTTAATCCACACAATGAATGGCGATTGAATTGAAAACAGGACCCAGGAAACTTCCAGTAACATGTAAAACCAAAAAGGGCTTCTTCCCACTTTAGCTAGTAAAATGCTGAATCCTTAAAAACTCGCTTCTCAATTTCCATATCTAATATTTTTTTAAAACAATCGCTGACCTTAAGTTTGCTAACAACTTCGTCAATGAACTAAGTGCACACGCACTTGAACCGTCCATGGGTTATTTCCTGACTGCTACGTTAAGTGTACTTGAGTTAGCTTTGGAGGATGTCCAAAGTGAGGAAATGCTTCAATAAGGAATGGTAACCCCAGTCTCGACACCCCTGTCGTCATTATATAATTCAAGCCAACAAAAGAAACATGCGCAAATGGGAGGCTTATCCACACTATAGAAGAGGTCTGTGTGTGTTAGCACATCACCATCTTATAATCCACATTATCAGATCCCATCAATTGTGTACACACCGGAGTAAAGACACTAACTTCAAAGTCAAAACTTTCACAAGGATCCTAGCATGTAAGGCTCTCCTCCAGAAAAGGGAAAGATTTACACAGACTCCCACACTTCCCTATTTCTGCAGAAACTTAAATACTTGTATGCCAACCTGGGTCAGTTGTGAAATTAAGAGTAGTAATATCATATGAAGTATTTCCCTTCTGAAACTATTTAGTTCAAGTAATAAACTGGACGGAAAGCCAAAAGGCAACATAAATAGGTTTGCATCTGTATTTATTTATTTAGTCCAAGTTGGGTTCCATCTTCAAGGTCTTTTAAGTCTTTAACACGGTTGTTACATCTGTAATGCAAGATCGTAAGTCACGTTCTTGAATGACAAGTAGCCGAGTACGATGTGCTGAATCGTTCAGTATTCCCAAAATTTTAAGACGTTCTGGTCAATGCTCCTTGTTAAACCATAGTAGTGAAACATTTTCTTAAAATCGTTATCCTCTAGAACCATGCGTAATCCAAAAAGCCGCACGATCCATTACATAATTCAATTCGTGTGCACTGTGTTTCCCCACTTCCCCGCGCGCCCCAACTAGAGCGTAATTGTCGAGAGCCAGACGTAACAATAGCATGGTGTCACTGCTCGTCATGGAGATACGTAAGAGTAATTCGTTAAACTGTTGTGAGTTAGCCATGAATAAAGACTGCTGTGATGTAAACCGACCGACTTAATCAGGGCCGAAACTTTCCTGGAGATACTGAACTTGGCTTGGGACTACACTTGCTCACCTAGTAATGAAGTGTCAATGAAGTGCTATGGGTGGCATACAAGTTAGGATGCATCGTATAAGATCGCCGTCGACCAACGAAATTTGTGTTGTGTTGCAAAATTCCACGAAGATGAAGCTTCCTATAGCTCCAAGAACACAGCAATGCAACGTAAGGAAGAATTCATTGTGATCATGAGTATTAGGTATCGTAGTACGAACGTAGTAAATTAATGTGGCACTAAAAAACTGCTAGTACATACTGTCAGTGCTAAAAACTGTTTCTAGGAGCGGTGAACATTGAATATTAGTGCAAGAATGTCATGGATGTTACAAGATTTAAGCAAGCCTATTGAATCAACAAAGCAGTGGCTAAAATTCCCGCACTAGGCAATTTTCTTCCATTGTTCTCCCGAGCTCTAGGCACTTCTTGCCGCTGCTCATGACAGCCGCGCAGTATTTTCTTCATCGTATTTCAAGAATTTGCAGCCCCTGTTCAATCATTTCGATTACTTGCTAATTGTAATTTCTTAGCATCAACTTCTTTGCAGCAAAGATTTTTCAGGATCGGGACATGGAGAAACCTTGCTGGATGCCGTACTTTCCACACGGATTGCGCAAACAATTGTGTAAACGATAAGTGTTGCTTGAGCATAGCCCTCATGTGAAAATGGTGTCTTTCTGATTTAATTGTGCAAACGCTGTCATGTTTCCATTCGTTCTGCGGGTTCTGCCCGCTACCTACGATCGATCGACAAACGATTGGCAAGGTTGCCGTTTCTCCACTGATGTAAACAAGATCAGATTGGCTGCTGATTGGTAAAGCCTTAGTTATCACCTGCGACTCATGGACTGGTTGTGTTCTTGCAACTGTCATGCAGTCACTCAAATACTGTGCTCCAAAACTCTTCACCCCATGCCAGAGGAAGGGACAAATAAGGACAAGGAAGTGACAAACTAGGTCGATCAGCTAAGGGGGCAAGAAGAACTATTTAATTTGAGGCTGGATGAAATGCAAGGTGCCGTGTAAGCAAAATAGACAGCCAAGCACCAGCACTAGAAACACGACAATTTTAAACATAAAATTAGTTTTTACTATCCTAAAATACTCACCTTTATTTTAGCTATCGTGAGATACATGCTCATTCAATGCCCACAGTTTAACCGAGTTTCGTGCTACCCACAGTCTGCCCCCAGGCACTATCGTGTGAGCGATCCCAGCGCTATTCGGCTGTTCGTCACTTTTTTCGTCGCCCAAGTGCCTGGGGCGGCTCGAGCGGGGCCGGCGGGCGGGTAGGCCTAAAGGTGAGTATTTTAGGATAGTAAAAACTAATTTTATGTTTAAAATTGTCGTTTTCACTTTATCCGAAAATCCTCACCTTTATTTTAGCTGACTTCGTCCAAAAGGAGGCGGGTCGAGCCGTACCATACCGCGGTAGCACGAAACCGTCCAGAACGACGCCAAGGTTCAACCCTCCCAAAATTCCAAACAGAGTACTGACCTTATCCTCACTACTTGCCAGGTGGCGTGCCCCCTGGAACCGTTGATCCGGCCAGGACATGGGGTCCCTGGTTCCTCAGGCCTGAGGTGTCCCCGAGTTCTCTGTAATAATGGCTGATAAACACTGACTTGTGTTTCCATGTGCAGGCGGCCGTTATCTCATGGATCGGGATGCCTGCAGCGAAAGCCCACGAAGCCGCTAAAGCTCGAAGTTCGTGTGCTCTAATGTGGTCCGGGATGTCTACGCAGTCTTCAGAGGACGCGTAGGCCCTTCTAATTGTGGCGCAAATCCATTGCGCGATTTTCGCCGGGGAGAGTCTGGCTGCACTAGATGCCTGCTGCGACGCTGGGTCAATCGGTAAGAACAGGGGAATGGCCTCGGCGTCGCCATCCTTTTCTGGGACAGAAGAGGCATGGAGGTAAATCTTCAGAGCCCGGATAGGACATTGAGTTCTTTCCAGGTCTTCGTTCCCCACAACCGGTCCCAGCGCTTTGATGACCACTGGCCTCATAAGTTCATCCGGTTTCTGGGTTTTCGCCCTGAATTTAGGATTGTACAGAAGCGTGACCGTGGTCCAGTCCTTGGCGAACCGCAGGTACCGCTTGTTCCCGGCGAATGCGCATAGTTCGCTCTGCCTCGCAGCTGTGGCCATCGCCACTAAGAAACTGGTCTTTTGGGTCAGGTGAAGAAGAGACGCATTCCGAAGCGGCTCATACGGGGGACCTGAAAGGTGTGCCAACACCAGAGGGAGATTCCATTCCGGGAACAGTTTCCTGATACGAGGTCGAAGGGCTCCCAGGGATTGCGTGAGACGAGTGAGGACGTGGTGTGACGTGATTTCCTGTCTGCCATAAAATGCCAGCACCGAGTTAATCGCTGAACGATAACCCTTAATGGCTGCAACCGAAAGTCCTTTGTCGAATAGGCCGACAAAGAATTCCGTGATGTCAGTGACCACCGGGTCACAGGGGTCCAAGGCCCTTTCCTTACACCATTCAAACCACCGTTTCCACTTAGCCTCATACACCTTGATCGTGGATTGGCGGTGACAGAGCACTAGTTTCTCCATGACGCCGGAGGAAAAACCAGTATCCTCCAGTTTCCCCTTCACAGTCTCCAGGCGTGAAGACGAAGCATCCCGGGGTTGGGGTGAAGGGTTCTTCCGTTGTGCTGTGATACGATGTCGTCTCTTAGTGGCAGCTCGATGGGGACTTCCTTTGACAGTTGTAGGAGGTCCACATACCACGCTGCTGCTGGCCAGAGCGTTGCAATGAGTATGAACTGTCCCCCTGAATGGCGAACTTTGTTCAGTACTTTTTGCAGCAGAGCGAACGGGGGAAACATGTATGCCGATATCCTGTCCTATGACATGCATAGTGCATCCGATGCCCACGCTCGTTGATCCGGAAACGGGGAGACGAATTGGTTCAACTGCGTGTTCTGGAACGTGGCAAACAGGTCCACCAACGGTTTCCCCCACCGCTGGAAGATTGCCTGGCAGACACTCTGGTTCAGTCTCCATTCCGCCGGGGCCGTCTGAAGTCGTCTGGACAACTGGTCTGCCAGGACATTCAGCTTCCCCGGGATGTGTCTTGGGCGAAGAGTGATGTCGAATTCTTGACAGAGCACAAAAATCGCCGACACTTCTTCGTGGAGGGAGCGCGAGTGCGTTCCCCCTCCTCTCTGCATGTAGGCCACTGCCGTGGTGTTGTCCGTCATCACATGGGTTCCCTGAAGAATGCTCGCCCACTCGTCCAAGGCCTTGCGGACGGCCCTCAATTCCAAGTTGTTGATGTGAAGTTCTGCTTCCCGAGGCGACCATCTTCCAGCCAGCTGCAGATCCCCCATGTGGGCTCCCCAACCCAGGAGGGACGCATCCGTGAAGAGGGTGTGATGAGGAGCCGGCGCGTGTACCGGGATACCTGTCCTCAGGTTGTCTGGTACAGTCCACCAGACCAGATCCTGCCGTGGTAGGTTCAGGAGGTCGATCTCGTCTTCCCAGGACGTCCTCTCTATCCAGTTGTCCTTTCTGAACCAGTGGAGGCTCCTGGCTCTCCACGCACCCATTGGGACTAGATCCACCATGGAGTCGATCTTGCCAATTAGGCGGCTGAGGGATCTTGCCGTAGCTGAGTCCGCCTGAAGGATATCCTGGATTGAAGCCCTGAGGTCCCCAATCCTGTCCTCCGATGGTCTGACCGTGAAGTCCATCATCCGGAACGCCGCCCCTAAGAACTGGAATTCCGTCGCTGGAGCCCTTCTGGACTTCTTCTCGTTGACTCCGAGACCCAGATCGCTGGACAACTGGCTGACAGTGTCCGTGTGCTCCAGTAGGGTCCTGCTGCATTTGTTGCGGAGCAGCCAGTCGTCTAAACATCCGTGAGATTTTACTTCCCGCTGGTGGAGAAATCCCAAAACCGGCTTGAGGATTGATGTGAAAACATGTGGGGCAGTGCAAAGGCCAAAGGGGAGGACCGTGAACTGGAATGATCTGCCGTGCACCGCAAACCGGAAGAATTTGAATGCCGAAGGGTGGAGGGGGACATGGAGATATGCGTCCTCCAGGTCCAATGACGTGGTAAACTCCCCTTCCTGCAGCGATTCCCAAATCGACGAGAGCGTCTCCATCTTGAAGTGCTCCTGCGCAATGTGTTTGTTGAGGAGCCTGAGATTGAAGATGACTCTTCTTCCTCCGCCTTTCATCGCGATCACCCGAGCTGGGCTGTAGAACCCCGGCGATCCTTCTGGTGTCGGCTGAATTGCCCCTTTTGCGAGGAGAGTTTGCACCTCTTCTTCCAATAGCGGGTCTACGACGTTTAGGAGCCAACTTGGAACCACCTTCGATAGGTTTGGTACTGACAGAAATGATGGTCTGTATCCTTCTCTGATGACGGAGAGAACGAATGGATCGCTCGTAACAGATTCCCACATAGGATAGTGGAATCTTAGCCTGCCTCCCACCCGTCGGTGAAGGAGAGCAAGCTGGGGCCTTGATATGTCATAGCTGTCCACCCTGACTTCTTGAGCCTCTTCCTTTGCATTGGGGTCCGGCCGACGATTTGGTTTGGTCCTGAACCTTAAAATGCCCGCTGCCTCTGCCCCTGTTACCCTGGTGGGAGAAGCCCCTCTGTTTCCCGGGCCCCGACGTCGGTTGGGGGTCACGAAAGGGCTCCTGGTTGAAGTTCTTGTAAGGAAACCGACCCTTGTACTTCTGAGGGTGATCCTTCTTAGGAGGGGGTTTCACCTTTCCTCTCAGGCCCGGGGCGATCGAAAGGAGTTCCCCATTGAACAACCTGTCGGACTTATGAAATGGTAAAGCCTAAGCTTGCCGGCTGTTTCCTTCAGAATCGATGGCGCTCCACTGAGGTAAGCATCCCGTCTTCGCAGGACTGAGTTCGCTGTTGATCGCACTCCCCAGTCGATGGTTTCCTTCTGAAAGGAGATCGCTTCCTGGGTTTTGGTGCCGATGGGTTCAGCGGGCCAAAGTTTGAAGTGCCGAAAAAGAAATCCTGTTTACTGGAGTCATGCCGTGGGAGTTCTTTACCAGTGACTAAGGGTTTGCCCCCCTCTCTCAGAAGACCACCTGCGTCAAGGAGAGAGCGGTGAAGCATCACCGATTGCGGCAGAAGGCTAACAGGATGACGAATGTCCTCCATTTTGGCGAAAGATGCAGTGGGGGGCTCGTCCGGGTTACCGGGCGAGAGATCTGGCCTCGACCGGCAGAATAACGAGGGAAGATAGAAATGGACTCGTCTCACAATGCTTTCAAACTCTTCCTTTTTTGACAGGTACGCCGCATCTTCGGTTCCCAATCGATTAGAAGAAGACGACTCACTCGATTGGCTCCTTGAACGTTTCGACGACTGTCGTGGGCGAGTCTCCTCCGACATTCTCCCCTCTCGCCTGTCGCCTGACCTGGATCTCCCCTCTGATCTACCCTTGGATGAAGGAACCGTAGGAGAGGTGCATCTCCTCCTTTTTGTTGAGCGGCTCCGAGACCGAGTTCGTGACCCGCAGCGGCCCTGTCTGGGATCTGACTTGTCCCGGTGGTCGTCCCCGGTTTTCGCTGAAGGCGAACCACTCTTTCGCTTCGAAGATTGGTTGCCGTCAGTTGGCTGGTCCCCCACTCCTTGACTATTGACAGACGGCCGGCCCTCCAATTTCGGCCAGCCGCCGACTGTTGGTCCCTTGTCAACTGTCGATCTCTTGGTGACCGATGTCCCGTCGGTGATGCACGGTCCAATGGCGACTGATGGTCCCATGACTACTGATGATCCCTTGGTGACTGGCGACCTCGTGGAGACCGACGTCTCCTTGGAGACCGACGTCTCGTTGGAGACTGAAGTCCTCTGGGAGACTGAAGTCCTCTGGGAGACTGAAGTCCTCTGGGAGACTGAAGTCCTCTGGGAGACTGAAGTCCTCTGGGAGACTGCCGCCCTCCTGGAGACTGCCGCCCTCCTGGAGACTGACGCCCTCCTGGAGACTGAAGCCCTCCTGGAGACTGACGCCCTCCTGGAGCCTGACGCCCTCCTGGAGACTGACGCCCTCCTGGAGACTGACGCCCTCCTGGAGACTGACGTCCTCCTGGAGACTGACGTCCTCTTGGAGACTGGTGCCCTCCTGGAGACTGACGGATACCAGGTGACTGGCGGTTCCTTGGCGACTGACGCACCCTACGAGACTGATGGTCACCTGGTGACTGACACCCGTCCGATGGTCGATGCCTCGTAGGTGACCGCCGAACTTCTGGCAACTGGCGTGCTCTTGGCGAC
The DNA here is from genome assembly GCA_023313725.1 of Lithobius niger. NCBI lineage: Eukaryota > Metazoa > Arthropoda > Chilopoda > Lithobiomorpha > Lithobiidae > Lithobius > Lithobius niger. The sequence continues at coordinate 26,272 of JAHWFP010138345.1, read as the reverse complement.
TGCTGGTCTCCTGGTGACTGGTGTCCCATCTGTTCGAGGAGATGCGCCTTGTGTTTGCCAACGACTCCCGACGAAGCTGGAAACCCTCTGGTATTCCTGAAGCCTGCTGCCTGGGATTCGCTGGCTGCAGCATAAGCCACTTTCCTAAGCGGTGCAAAAAAGTCATCTTCCAGTTGTGGAAAAGGTAGTGGTAGCAGACTTCCCCCAAAATCCGGCAGTCCTGACAGAAAATCCGATGGGGTGACGGCGTCAAGCACCGGCGACACACGCGCCCTGTTCCCGGCCGCGCAGGCGGCATCGATCGCGCCGCCGCCCGGGGCCGATGGCCGAAGGCGACTGGGGTCCCCCACGAGAAGCCGTTCCAATGGCGCGAGTCTTGCTTCAAACTTTT